>JAIKVD010000199.1:11282-27029 GCA_024679075.1 Phytophthora uliginosa | reverse complement strand
CGGGCCTCGACTTGGAGGTGGCCGAGGGCGGAGACAACCTGTCGGTGGGCCAGCGCCAGCTCATCTGCATCGGCCGCGCGCTGCTCAAGGACAGCAAGGTGGTCGTGCTGGACGAGGCCACGGCCAACGTCGACACGGCCACGGACGCGCTCATCCAGACGACCATCCAGGACACGTTCGAGGACAAGACGGTGCTCACCATCGCGCACCGCATCAACACCATCATGCACTGCGACAAGATCGCGGTCATGGATGCGGGTCGCGTGGCCGAGTTCGGCTCTCCGTCCGAGCTCTTGGCCAGGCCGCAGTCGGTGTTCGCAGCATTGGCGAAGCGGTCGGGCACCGCGTAAAGCTTTCAGAATAGACACATGACTAGACTTAGTTATCTTGTTTGAGGTAGTGGTCTTGCTTGAGTACAGTAACTGCACTTTTGAGGCTAAACTCGCCTTTCAGGAGCCATCGCCTAAGTGGAGATTGTGAGTTTGGTGTCGCCGATGCTGATGGTGTCTTCATCTTTGTCGACGATGGGGAAGATCTTGTTTCCGATCGACATCGTGTTCCCCTCGTCGGGGTCGACGATGTTGAAGACTTTGTTCCCGATGGAGATCGTCCCGGACTCTTGCAACGATCTGCTGTCGGTGCCGAGACTGCTACTGGGGCTCGAATTGAGGGGGTGCATTGTGCACGACGCGGCTGCGATCTCCTCGACGCTCGGTCTCAGATATCGAGATGTCTCGTGAGGTGCAGAACTGCCACCAGCAACCGCGAGCATTACGGCAACGCAGATGAAGGAAGAGACCTTGGCCATGGTGTAGAGTTTGGCTTGAGCACACTACGACAACAGCCTTATACGCCTCGCATCGGAACGCCTTCTACAATAAAGCCCGCGCTAGCCGGGTAGAATGCGTTCTACAGCGTTAGCCAGGAAGGGCAACTTCGAAAAACCTTGCATACGGGAACGCGCCTCAGGTTGAAGTTGTAAGTACCGTACACGACACATACAAATACATTTGTCTGGGCGTATTATTGCGTCCACTGCCGCACCAAAGCGTCATTACGACCGCACCGCGATGGACGCCGAGCTGCTGAGGTGCAGAACTGCCACCAGCAACCGCGAGCATTACGGCAACGCAGATGAAGGAAGAGAGCTTAGCCATGGTGTTGAGCTTGGCTTGGGAGGACGCGCGCGCTTTGGAGAATGAACACTCTGTGACGGATAGCCCCATGCGTATCCTGCCGGACCGTCTTCCACAATAAAGCCCGATCTAACGCGTTCTACAGAGAAACCCGCGCTTGTCGGAAGGGCAACTTCGAAAAGGCAACTTCAGGACAACTTTTCTGTCAGGTTGAAGTTGGCAGTACCGTCCACGACACAATTCACAGCATACAATCTGAGATCCGTCTACCGAGGCAAGGGGTAGAGCAAACGTCTTGAAAGGGCCAAGGTCATCGTAGGTTGACATTCAGCAGCACAGAGTGAGCAGCCATAGCGACCATGCTGTTTGGCAATAAACTGGCAAAGATTGAGAGAGCTTCAAAGGCCCAGATTTTCATGATCAATTTTTAAGTGCTGGGAATGCCAAGTCGCAGCTTTGAAATTCCAGGGGTGGCCCACCACCGACTCAGGTGATGGGGCCGCCACTTGAGCAGCGGAAGAACCAGACTTCTGCCAATAGCAATGCCAACGAAGCCCACAGAGGTGTGGTAAGCCAAGCGCATAACTTACTCCAACGTTGGTGACGTTAGAAATCGCTGCAATAACGACAAGCGGTTGAAATGTTTTGCGCTTGCGGCACCTTTCGAGTAAATGTGTACAAGAAGAGGAATGGCAACCCGACAAGCATCCACTTCGAAAACTAGGCGCGAAACTTCTTCATCTTGTCCGAGTCATGTCAGCAAGTCTTCGGCGAGCCAGTTTATTGCGTAAAACGGCGCTGAGGTCCAAAAGACCAATCTGGAAGTACATGCAGACGCCAATTTTAGGGATCGGTTGCCTCCGTATGCTTGCGAACAAAGGGTATCAAGTGCCCTCGCATTGGCCTTCCAGATACCAGACACTCGTCTTTAGCCGCTGAAAAATACACGTGATTGGCTAACAACTTCAACTTGAGACGCGATCCAATGTGAGCTCAAAGAGTCGTGCGTCCGCTCGCCTCAAAGTTCATTTAAGCGCACGCTGCATCCAGCACCATGAGTAGCTCCATGGACCCGCGCGTGCTGATCAACTACTACATCCGCAAAGGCTGGTACGACCACGTCCAGCGCTTGTGCGAGCAGATCCTCGAGAGGAAGGGCAGCGACTCGACCATCTTGTTCTGGCGCGCCTTCGGAATCGTGTTGGAGCGCAGCTACTCGTCCGCCATTCGAGAGCTCGAGAACCTCAAGAGAACTGGACGCGACGTGGAGCTGCCGTGTCTCCACGCGCTCGTCTACACGCACTCGCAGTGCAGACATGTCGACCACGACGAAGTGGCTCAGCTGGAGCTGCAGCTCGTCATGGCGGAGGAGAACGCGTCCAGCACGAGTCTCATGCTCTGCGCCACCTTCTTCTGGCACTTGGGCGAGCACGCCAAGGCCCGCAAGATCCTCGACCAACTCTTGAGCAATAGCGGCAAGAGCAGCTCGGACGGAGCACTTCGCCAACGAGCTCTCATTCTCCGTGGCTGGGTGGACCTCACTGTCGACGCCAAGGTCAAACGCGACGCCGACTTGCGTGACAACGCGATCCAGTTCTTCGACCAAGTGACAGAGTACGCGATCGCCTTGAACTCGTCCAGCTCCCGTCGCTAACTTGTGGGTGGTTTTGGTTTGCTGGTCAGGCGGAAGGATGCCGAGCTGGTGCTTGGAATGGCCAAGTACTATGACATGAAGAAGGCGTACGCGCGGGCCTTGGAGTCGTTCGATGAGATCACAGTGCAGTTCCCTTGGTTCAAGCACTCGCTGAGCGAGAAGGCCTTGGTGTTGCTCAAAATGGGCAACTGGGACCAGTGCATGGACAGCGTCGAGCGAGCGTTGAGTGACAACGCTCGGGAGATTGAGGCCATGCGCATCATGATCCTGCTGCTCTTGTCGCAAGAGGGCCACGCTCGTGAAGCTGCTGAGCGCATTCGTGACTTGCTTGAGGCGCTCAAAAGAGTTGAGCCGGCCAACCCTGAACTCTTTTGCAAGATCTCGCGCTGCACTGCTCGCGTGTCGGATCGAGACTCGGAAGTACTGCAATGTAGTTTGGGACTCATCGAACACGCTATCCAGCTCAACCCCGAGAGTGGCGCATTTCGTGCCGAGCGCGGGTATCAGTGCGGATTGCTCGGAGACTTCGCGGAAGCCATGGAGTCGTACAAGGAAGCTCTCAAGCTAGACGAGTCGAACGAGATGGCGCTGCATGGTATGATCTACTGCCAGATCAAGCTCGGACAGCGTGAAGACGCCTCGCAGCAAATGGAATTCCTCAGCGTGATTCAGGAATCAATCGGCGCTAGTGCCAGCTTCGCCTTCCTACAGGCACTTCTAAGCTGGGAAAAAGATCGTGACCGTCCCAGACAAGTGAAGCTGTTGCAGCAAGCCATGCAGATTCACATGGACAAGCTGAAGGAAGCGATCCAGGGCCCTGACGTATCGACGCATGACACTATGAGCCTTCTCAATCCGATTTTCCTTGTCGAAGTGGCCACGGAGTTTCTGCAAGGCGACACCCCGCAGCCAGGAAGCCCCAATGACAGCTTATCCGATGCTGTCCTCAAGGGAATGAGCATCTTGGAGAAGCTTGTGAACAAATCCCCGGGCTTCTTGCGCGCTCAGTTTGTGCTTGCCCAAGCGTACTTCGACTCGCAGCGGCTGGACGACGCGTACCAGGTCTCCAACTTGATCCTGAAAATGGACCTCGGCCACTCCAAGGCTCATTTGATGCAGGCGCGCGTAAGTCTCGAGCGCGAGCACTTCCGAGCCGCCTCGTCGTGCCTTGACCAAGCACTCAGCTACGATTTCTCGGTTCGGCAATCGCTCTCGTACTACATCATCAAGGCGCGTATCCTCGAAAATGCTGGCGATGTCCGCGAGGCGCTTCAAACTCTCCAAATCGCGATGAAAATGATCCCGAGCGCAGGTGGTTCGTCGACTGCTGGAAGCAGCAACCGCAGACAGAAGCAGTCAGCTGAGAACAGTGTGTCACTTTTCGACAAGGCATCCGTGTACATTCACCTAGCGCAGGTGCTCTCGCAGCTGAACGACATCTCCGAGGCCACCAAGACCGTGCGCGAGGCGCTTGACGTATTCCGTGGCACACCTCAAGAAGTGCGCGTTCTGGTTGCGAATAGCGAACTTGCCATCAAACGTGGAGACTACGACGCAGCGATTGCCATGCTGAGCAGCGTGCCCGTCAGTTCTCCAGCCTTCACGAAAGCGCAAATGGTCAAAGCTGACATCTATCTCCAATATCGCAAGGACAAACACCTGTACACGCGCTGCTACCAGGAGCTAGTGGCACTGAACCCTTGTCATGCCACACACGTGAGCTTGGCGGAGGCATACTTGCGAATTCAAATGCTGGATCAAGCGGTCGAGTCGTTTGAGCGTGCCAAAGCGCTAAGCCCGGGTGATCCGACTATCGCTGGGCGTATCGGACGTGTCCTGATCTCCAAGCACGACTACCTCAAGGCTGTGGACTACTACGAGACAGCGCTGAAGCTCGCACCGGGGAACCTGGTGCTACGCAAAGACCTCGCTGAGCTGTACGCCAAGCTCCGCCATTATGACCAAGCCCTGCGGGTTGTCCAACAAGCACCGTCGAATGATTCCGAGGCCTTGAGCCATCTTCTGCAGGTAGTTGATCTCCAGCTCGTGTTGCCAACTATTCATCGCGGACTTGGCAGCGATGAGATGGCTGTGCAGGCGTTGCTGAAGGCTTATGCCGTTCAAAAAGTGGTTTTGGATCGCCAAAAGGACGAGCAGCCCGACGTTCTCAGCAAGCAGCGTGCCGCTATTGCAAACACTTGCTACCAGATCGCAGCCATTTACGCCTCGGCGTCAGGCAATACGGAGCGCGAGAACGTCGTGAAATACAGCACGCTAGCTCTGCGGTCGGACGAGACGCACGAGCCTTCGTTGCTCTTCCTAGCTCGCTCTTACCAGCAAATCGGTGATCTGGATCAGTGCCAAGTGCGCTGTTCGACGCTCTTGCGACTCAATCCAGCTCACGAAGAAGCTGCGCTCATGCTCGCCGACATTTTGCTGCAGAAGGAAGACAATGAATCCGCCATCTACCACTTCCAGCAGCTTCTCGACAGTCGTCCTGATAACTTCGCGGCACTTAGTCGCTTCCTAGTCATGCTGCGGCGCGCTGGAAAGCTTCACACGTCGTCGACTGACAAGGAACAAGGTAGCTTGGCCCAACGGTACTTGCGCTTGGCAGAACGCAGCACGAATGTGCGTGTGGCCCATGCGCCTGGACTTCACTTCTGTAAGGGGCTTTACGCGCGCTTCCGCAACAATGTGGTGGAAGCCATTGATGAATTCAATCTCGCACGTCGTGATCCAGAGTGGGGTGAACGGGCTCTCATCAACATGATTGAGATCTATCTCAACCCCGACAATGAGAACCTCTGGGATACTGGAAGCGATGGAAATGAAGGCAACACGAAGGAGCAGACCGAAAACCTCCGCATCGCCAACACGCTCCTAGACGAGTTGCCCATAGCTCGAAATGAGCGAGACGCCAAACTGCGCGTTCTTGAAGCTTACGCCGTGCTCGCAGTCCGCACGAAGAGTATGCTGGACAAAGCCATCCAGCTCTTCATGGAAATTCTCGAGACAGTCGACCGCGACTACGTACCCGCGCTTCTTGGTCTCGCGACGGGCTATATGCTGACAAAGCAGCAACCCAAGGCTCGTAACCAGCTCAAACGCATCGCCAAGATGAACTACGACCAAACCCTCGCGGACGAATTCGAGCGCAGCTACCTTCTGCTGGCAGACATCTACATCAACCGTGGCAAGTTCGATCTTGCACAAGAGCTTTGCAAGCGGGCACTGACGCACAACAAGTCCTCCGGGAAGGCCTGGGAACTGCTTGGACTGGTGATGGAGAAGGAGCAATCGTATATCGATGCTGCTGAGTGCTATCAAGAAGCCTGGACTTGTGAGGGCGAGGCCAGTGCAGCAATCGGATTCAAACTTGCGTTCAATTACCTCAAGGCGAAAAAGCTCGTGCTTGCTGTCGACGTCTGCCACAAAGTACTGGACCAGTATCCAGACTACCCGAAGATCCGCAAGGAGATTCTTGAGAAGGCGTACGCTGGATTCCGACCCTAAGGCAACGTCCACAACAATGCAGTCAAAATGAAATGCAGGATGTAGTTGCATTCATCTATATATCTATCATGAATGACCACATACCGTTTCTCTCTCAATAAGTGCAACCCTCACCGTGTCGCTATTAGCCCATCCACTAGCCAGCGATAGCATAGTCGCGAAGGAGCGGAATGGGATTCTTGGGGCGATTCTGAACACCTTTGCAGATAGCGATATGCTGCTGGGCACCTGACGGAGCGAACTTTCGACGGCAGCAAGGACAAAGTACAAGGGTTGCTTGATGTTCCTTGTAGCTTTGTTGCAAGGTGTGGTCCTTGAGCTTGTGCAACTTGGATGTCACTGACCCCGACGAGCTTGGTGGTGTTCCGATTCGGGCATTCCTGGGGTTTGGCGGGGAAGCCTGGTTTGATGGAGTGCCGCGCCCCCACGAGCCTTCGTTACCAAACACACGCGGGCATACTGCTTCGTGCTTGGCTAGCCGACCTTCAGCAAAACTTCGGTTGCAGTACCGACACGTCTCCATTTGCTGCGCTGCTGGGCCGGCTCCAAATGCGCTAGTCGTAGGCTGCGATGTTTTCCTCTTGCCGACATTTCTCTTTCGTCGGCGAGCTGCCTCGACGTCAGAAGGTCGTCGAGCTGCTGCTCTCTCAGGACCTTCGTTCTCATCCGTACCAAACATTCTACTCCGGTCATTCCACGATCTCTGTGGTGTTTTTTCCGAAAGGTTGGGCTCCCTCGTGCTACTACGCCGACGTCTAGGACGCAATAGCAACAGACTATCCTGCATCGACGTAGCTCCAGGTCGTCCGTGAGGCGTGGGGTCAGGAAAAGACGCAGCATAATGCAGCGAGCGCAGCGTCGCATCCTCCGACATCAAACCAAGAGCCCGTTCAAAACTCAGGTACAGCGGTGACATGCGTCGCTTGTGGAACTTCGCCGACGCGCACTCGTGAAAGTGCGCAGCAAGTTGGTCGCCCGGTTGCTGCTCTCCGCAGAAGCTGCAGAACAACGTCGCCTGATGCTCCATCGTTGAAACTGCAGGCACTGACCCAGCCACGGACGCCGACGGATTGTACCCAAGACTTTGTCGCAGCACAGAGCGATGCAGCTCCGACTCCTCAGTAGCAGCAGCAGCAGCAGGCTGGGGCTGGTTCTCACTCGGATTGTAATGACTCGGCCTGCACAAAGCACACACACACACGTACAGGCGTCAGCACCTCCAACCACTTTGCATGGCCCTCATCTCCACGTACTTTTTCCACGACGACTCGCGCGTGCGTCGGTTGTAGTAGTAGACCCGGCCTTTGGCCGTGTAGGCCTCCTGCCACTCGTCCACCTGGACCTTCTCCTGTTCCTGTTCCTGTTCCTGTCTGTCCACCTGCTGCACCTCTTCAGCACTGTCCGCGTCCTCGTCGTTGTGTCTGTCCTCCATGGCGTCCTCCTCGTCCTCCATCTGCTCCTCTTCCGAGTCCGCCTGTCCTTCAGGCGTCCTCCAATGACCATCACTGTCCTCCAGCGTCCACCTGTCCTCCATCAGCTCGTGCACAAAGTCCAGGTAGCCCTCCCCAGCCCTCCAGGGCTCCCCCGCCCCCTCCTGCTCTCCGTCGCTCTCCGCGCCCTCCCCGGAGTCCTCCAGCAGCCTCAGAGCCTCGCGCACACTGGCCTCCACGTCCGCCTCTTCCGCCGCCGTCATGTCCTCGGAGCTGACGCGCACGCGTCCTCGCGCGGCGAGTGTAGCCATCGGCGTGACCATCCAGCCGTCGTCCTCCTCTTCCTCGCTCTTGTGGGATGTCTCGGAGCCCCAGCTGCGCCTTTCGAGGGCTTCTTCTTGGTCTGTTGGATGCGCCTGCGTCTCCGCTACGTCTTCCAGCGACTGCGACGTCTCCAGCGGCTCTGGGGCGTGAGATATCGACGCAGAGAGCGATGCGTCGACGGGCGGCGTGACCTCTGCCATGTTTGTATGGAAGTTTGTAGGAAGAGTGAAAAGGACGCGGTGATGGAATCCGATTGGGTAAAATAAGGGCAGCATTTTGACCTATCAGGGAGAGCCTGGTGAATGGCTACATGAACTTCAACTTGAGTTGGATCACCTACGCCAAGAAGAGAGCGATGCTGGTGACCACAGCGAGTTCAGACGCCCAGCACTGCAACCTCTTGACACTACCAGCGTCTGAGGTGCCGGTGCCAGTCGTAGTGTTCGTGGTCGTAGTCGTGGTCGGTGTCACGGTGGAGTTCGTCTCGGTCGCCGCAGAGGATGCGCTTGTGTCTGCATCGCAATTGATGTTCGCCCACAAGCTCGGGTCGGATTTTAATGTCGCGTCGGAAGGGTGGGAGACGCCTGTCGTCCAGCGTGGAGCGTCACCTGAGCTCTGGGTCCATACGCAGCAGGGATCTCCCAGTTCTTGGCCCCGTCACCGTCGGTGTCTGCTTGGCACAGCGCTACCGTCCACTTGTTGCCGGCATTCTCAAAGGCTTTGCCAAACGCATTCGGGGGTTTCTGTCCGTTATCGGAAGTGTGGCCGATGCAGTTGTAGCCGTCCACGTTGCCAGCGTTTGGGATGCGTGGGACATAGTAGCCGTACCCTTGTGCTGACGACACGAGCAGAGTCATGCTACCGATCAGCACGAGCGAACCTGACACCATTGGAGACGTCGCAGTACTGTAGTAATGTGGCGTTGAGTTGGAATTTTTGCAAGTGATTCACACGGTGGTGTGGATTGGAGGCCTCGAATGCGTTGCAAAGATAGCTGACGGTCGTTCCAATTGGTCTTATGACCTCGTTTTATCTTTGGTGAATTCCGTATACGTTTTGGTACTCTGAGTACGTGATCTATATCGCGCTTAAAACTACGGTAACTACAGTATTCATTCGAAGTGCTCACTAAT
The DNA here is from genome assembly GCA_024679075.1 of Phytophthora uliginosa. Lineage (NCBI taxonomy): Eukaryota > Oomycota > Peronosporomycetes > Peronosporales > Peronosporaceae > Phytophthora > Phytophthora uliginosa. The sequence goes on along the minus strand of JAIKVD010000199.1, from coordinate 17,836 downwards.
GACATACATTCGATCTTGTAATCTGCGATCTAAGCGAACATTTGACTGATTCCAGTCGCTAGCGCCAACATGGAGGTCGCCGACACCATGAGCGAGTTGTCCGCGCCAGAAGTGGTATTGGAGATAGTTGTTGTGACCTCGGAGCAGTTGATGTTCTTCCAAAGAGTGGGGTTGGACATCTTGTCTTTCAGACCTGGGTGCGAGGCACCACTTGTCCATCGCGGAATGTATCCCACAATCCATTCGCAGCACGGATCGCCAAGTTCCTGGCCATTGGTTTGACCGTCTCCATCCGTGTCAGCTTGGCACAGCTCCACGGTCCATTTGTTACCGGCCTTTTGGAAGGCGTCACCGAAGTCGTTCGTCGCTTTCTTCTTCCCCGTACCATCAGGGTGTCCGATGGCTCTGTAGCCTTCAATGTTGCCGCCGTTGGGGAGTCTAAGAACAAACTTTCTGCTGCCATTGGCAGCCGACCCGAAGAGCACCAGAGCACCAAGGAGCACGAACGATGCAGACACCATGGGGAGCTTCAGGCTGAAGAGACTGGAAGTCGACGCTTGCTTGAGACTCGTTGGTTTAGAGAATGAGCGAGGTCGAACGATCAGCTGAAGCTGCTGCGTCATAAGAGCTCAGAGACTGTGGTTGAACACACGCTTATTTCAGGCCCTGAGCTGCGATCTGGGGTGTTTCATGCTGTCCAGACATGACAGCATGGCGAGGACATTGAGGCGATACAAACTATCGGAATCGTGCCGGCACAGGGTTTCATACATTCCAGTGTGGTAAACCGTAATAGATCATCAATCAACATATTGCTCCTTCGTGTCTTATCGCACGATCCAATTGAACTAGTGTGGATTTCTCAGCGACAATGCTGAACCTCTAGACCAGTGCCACGCCAACACCTTGACACCTTCAAAGTCCTCGAGTCATGCCGCCATTGGACCTCGCCTGGATTTTTGACAGTTCCTGCACCAGCACAGTAGCCATCGGTAGCTCTCCGCCTAACTCGGCTCCCGCAACAATTATCGCGGCAATCAAAAGGTAGTATCTCATCGCCACAACAGGGCTTATATGCCAGCGGTAAAGCCATAGCAAGCAACAGAGACAAACGATGTTCTGCATAATTTAACTACGTTATCAATGAAGGAGGGAGTGCCTACTCTTCAGTAAAGAGTCTTCGCTAGACCATTGCATTGGATGCAAACCAATAGTTGATGGGGGAGAATAGGTACATGTACTTCGTCTTACGATGCGGTTGAAGCCTTAGCTTAATCCATCCAGTATTTTCAAGACGCGTATGCTCCACCTTGATCAAGAATAAACAAGGACGACAAGGGAGACGTCAAAGGTATATACCTCGAACCCAGAGTTTGGATTGCGAACAGCAAATGCACCACACCACCAGTAGCATCCGTCAGTTTCAAATTCCCGATGCGCGGTGCGCGTGGCGTCCATGATGGCGACACTCGCACCATGGAGTGGCTGGGCTTTTATCTACAGCGTCGTGCTGCTCTTCTTCTCGATCTACCGCGTGTCGACGCTCACGAGCCTCATCACAATGTACGGCACGCTGAAGGACTGTTCGTTGGACGTGGAAGTCGGTGCCTTGATCCTAGGAGCGCTGCAAGACTCGGTCTGCGTCATGTATCTCTTGTGCCGCGCTCTGGGTCGTCGACTACGGGCTCCGACAGCATCGGCAACGCTGCCAACAACTTGACGGAGTCGACCCCAATACTAGCGGCACTGTCGTAGAAGACGTCCAGAAGCCTGTGGATCTCCGACAGCGCCGACGGTATCTCTTGGTTCGAGTTGTTCGGTTCCTGACGTCGCTAGTGCTGTTCGCACTCGTGGTCGCGCCCTTTGTCGCCGACCTGCTGCTCGTGCGTATCCGGGACATGCGCTTCAGCTTCGACCTGGTCGCCATGGCCATCCACGAGTCCAAGAACCTCGGTGCGGCGGAGATTTCGAGCGCCGAGATCAATCAGGCCTGCACCAGCGGGTTGCTGGCGGTGGTCACCGCCACTGTCTTCGCTGCGGGCGGACCTGACGAGGTGGAGTCCCACGACGGCGGTGGTTCAGGGGGTCGAGGCCTGTTTGCACCGGAAGCTGAAGAGTGCCAAGGAGAGGAGTTTGGAGGACGGGGTGAGCGAGACCATCGCGTTCCTCGGATCGACGGTGACCAGTGGCAAGGTAGTGGCTGACGACGAGGACGACAAGTTGGCCGGACTGGTGGCGGTCAAGCCCCAGCAGAATGGGGCCAACGGCTGCAGTGGTCGAGTTGGGGGGATCGTCGCCGTTTTGGTGGTTTGGCCTGCCATTGTGTTGGCGTTGAGTCAGGCGAGCTCGGCGCTGGTGGCGTATGCTGTTGAAAAGGACTCGTTGTATCGACGCACAACGGGTTTCCGTGGACCCCTCGCCTTCGACGTCAAGGTGGAGAATGAGGACCCTCCCAATGTTCTCCTGTGGTGGTGGAGTCAAGTGGGCGAAGCGAGGCGTGGCGTTCACCAACATGTGGTCGAGCTGGCGCACTAGCCGCTCCGTCGAGAGTTTGCTCTTCGCGCAGGTCCCGTACGACAGCGTGGCAGACTCGGGTATGACTGGAGCTACGAGCTGGATGGTCTTGTTGGAATGCACATCTGAGACCTGGCAAGTTGGGAAGTGAGCTGAGAAGCTGGGAAGAGGCTTAGGAGTTGAGAGATCAGGTCACTGTACGACAACGGGCTTGAACCCGTTGCCCAGTGAATGTTGGTAGGAGCTGATGAGGCAAAGCTCTAACGTTCAATGCATGTAGTCATTTTCAATCGCCAAGCGTACGAGTGCGCCTGGAACCGGTACAGGTTCCAACAGGGTTATGAGCCCAAAGCACGGGAGCTCATCGGATTCCAAGATGCCGAAGCCGATGAAGTACACCAGCGAAGGGGTTCTTGGGCACCCCTTCGCTGGAGAGTTTACCTTACCAGACTGAATTTGAGAGTCTTAAGTCGTCCATCCGCTACGGGGCGGACCCAAGTGTGTACACCCCAACCAAAGTTCGTGAGTTGATTCGTGCAGCTGCAGCCCGACAGACTGAATTCCGCGGCAAGCGGAGTGGGAAGCGCGGTGACCAAAAGCACGAAGGTGTAAAGGGAGGTGATCACGGTAAAGGTGGTCAGCAGGGCAAGTCAAAGGGCAAGCCAAGGACGTGTTTTGTTTGTGGTAGTGAAGATCACTTCAAGGCAAACTGTCCGGACAAGACAACAAGCAGAGTTGTGCGACTGGCTATGATCAAAAGCGCAAACCGCGGAGCAACGTCACGATTCGTCAAATCGGTGACGAACCAACAGATGCTCGTGAAGATGATTCGGGGGTAGTTGCCGGTGTGGTGACTGGACAACCGATGGATGCTGCTGGGGACGAACAGCAGGAGCAACCGATGGATGAAGCTGCTGACGAACAGCAAGTTGATGCTGAAGTAGCAGAGTTACGTGTAGCAGAGCTATGTGTACAGGAAGATGCAGAGAGTGCTGGAGAAGAACCAGTTGATGGTGCAGCTGTTGGGAATCTGACGGATGCAAATCAAGGAACTCCTGCAGAGGCTCAAGGTCATTGGTGGTATTGCGTGCACGGCATCACGCCGAACTTGGCGTCGCGCATCGCTGGAGTTGGGACTGTGGCGATCGTCACTGAGGTGGATGGTGAGCACACTGTGGTGTACATTGACGACGTGTTCTACATACCCGGTGCTGAGTTCGGACTGTTCTCGTCTGGGTTTGTACGTGACCAAGGATTTGAGTTTGCTGTCGACCCTGCGACGATGAACTTCCACGTCTCCATTGAAGGAAGGACGGTGATGGTCGCGACAAAGCATGCCGCTGCGTGGGGCTTCCGGGTGACGCATCCTTCGATCCCAGGCAACTTGAACCTCGGTCCGGAGTGCCGAGGAGTGTGCAACTACACTGTGGCCGAAGGGGTGGCGCCGCTGTCGCTCTGGCACGAGAGACTTGGCCACACGTGCCCTCAATACCTGAAAACCATCGTTGACAAAGGTTTGGTGCGGGGCATGATGCTCACCAAGCGTCAACTGGACACGTGTGATGCCTGTCATCTAGCGAAGCAGAAGAAAAGCAAGCATCGGAACGCGCTCTCAAACGACAGAATCAAGTTGTGTATGCCGACCTACTGATCCCAAGTAAGTCAAATGGTACTCGATTCGAAGCCGTACTGGTGATAATGGATGGCTTTTCGCGTTTCGTGACGGTTAAGTTGCTGACGTCGAAGTCGAGCACTAAGGTGAACCAGCACCTGAAAGAGTACGTTCTTTGGGCAGAGCGGCAAGCTGGCCGGAGCATGGGTGAAATCTCGTTCGAGGTGAAGCAAGTCCTGATGGATAAGGGTGGCGAGTTTGTCAACACCGCCATGGCAGACTGGTACGCGTCGCAGGGGATTGAACACGTCCGTGTTGGACCCAAGCGTTCTCAGTTGAACCTCTGCGAGCGCACGCATCAGTCATTGGTGGAGATGACTAAGGCAACGATGTTACAGGCAGGATTTCCGGTTAGCCTATGGCCTGAGGCACTGCGCAACGCAGCTTACGTGAATAACCGGGTGTACAATAAGGGAACGCAGGGAATCCCGTACGAGAAGATGTTTGGCATCAAGCCTGATGTGCATCACATTCGCAAGTTCGGCGCGTCGGCATACGTGCACGTCCCTGTGACTCCAGGACGCCGAAGGCACCACACACAACGCCAAGATTGGCTACGGGTTGGGCTATGCGGAGGACGTTGTGGGTTGTAAGGTGTACTACCCAGATGAGCGCACGGCGAAGTTTGTGACCGACTTACGTGTGGCGGAAGACGTTGTCTACCGCGATCGACACGATGTTGAGCTTGATGAAGATGACTTGAGCTCGCTGCACTTCACCAAGCCCGTGCCTGACGACGAGGCATGCAGGACGAGCATGGCGATGGTCGAGACCAACAGCGCAATGCCCTCTGGACTCGAGGAGGGCGAGGATGAGGTTGACGAGTCTGAGATCATGGACACTATTGAAATTAATTCACATTATGATGCTGATGATGTTGAGGATAACGTCGAGGGTATCACGGACGTCGTTGATAGCGCGGAAGTGGATACCGGCCGTGTACGACGTGATCATGGAGCCCGTGTTGAAGAAATTGAGCGTGCTGATAGCCAGGAGATTGCTTCGGATGGACACGAGGAACCTGTTGCCGATGTCGAAGATGGTGAGGGTGCCGACAGTGTCGACATAGAGACAGCGATCCGCGCAGATAGCGAACCTTTCAAAGATGATGAGTTGAACTCGGATGAGGTTGCTGCTTCTGATGTGGCTGAAGAAGACGTTGTGTCAGATGCTGGAACACGAGGATCGTCGGTAGCAGAAGAAGATCTCGAGGGTGACGATCAAGATCTCAGTGGCGAGGAGATAAAAATTGCTAGTGTCTTTGCATCGGAGGATGACGAGGACAGAAACTCGTCGCACATGTTGAACTTGGAGGAAGATCTCGGCAACGAGGAGGAGGAGAGCAACTCGAGTACTTTAAGTGTTCAGCATGGGAATGATCGTGAAGTGATTGACGCGAATACTTTGTTGGCGGGCAACCAGCCAAAGCAGACTGGAAAGCGCACACACAGAGACGAAACTCAATCCGAAGAAGAGCGTGTGGGGCAAGAAGTTGCGGAGGCGGAACCAAAGAAGACACGCCGCGGATTTCGAGAGGCTAGCGAACGCAGACGGCCGGCATATCTTGATGACTATGTCGTCAATGCTGTTCAAGCTACCTGTGACGAGGTTCCCCCAGATCTTTCGAGAGAACCCATCAAGCACCTGCCAGTGACCACTCTCAGCCAGCAGACAGTTGTGATTGGCTGAGTTGTGGCTAACCCCAAAATTGGCTATGCTGACTACAACTGGCTCGGAGCGCGTGCCCTGATGCCAGCTGGAACATGGAGCCTCAGCTCAGAGCCGAAGGCTACCGTCTGAGCCCATGCGAGTAGTCTTTGACTATGTCGTGCTGGTATTTGGAGCTGAGTATGAAGTGGCCAGGCCGTGCTGAATATGGCCCCGCTGAATCACGCTGAGCGCAATGGAGTTTGAGCGAAGACACCCTGAGCCTGATGAATGCTGGAAGTCTGTGAGTCACGTATGGCTGAGCTCGCCCTGCTTCGATGGCTATTTGCTGAGCTCAAGCGTGGCGATGTCGATAGTATCTGCGCTCAGCTCGAAGTGCTTAAGTCGGGTACGGCTGAACTCTAGCGACATCAGCGGTGGTTTGCTGAGCTCAGAAGTCATGGTCCTGAAGGTGGTGGGATCCGGGCACGCGCACCAGTTGGTGGTGAGGTACGGGCAACTTCCGAGCGTCCAGAACAAACCTTGATCAAACTTGAATCGCCAAACTTCAGATCTAAGCTCGGAGGGGCTCAGAGTCTTAGAGTCTCAGCTGACAAACCTCAGCTGGACTCGACGAAGACTCGGCCGAGACCTCCAAGCTCGAACCCTTGGTCCGACGCGGCGTGTGCGCCTCCCTTGCGATCCCCTTGATGGTTCTTGC
>JAIKVD010000199.1:0-10822 GCA_024679075.1 Phytophthora uliginosa | reverse complement strand
TCTGAGAACCACTATCCCAGGCGCTGCTCTGCCGAAACCTCAGAGTAGATCACCTTCTACCCGAAAATATGAAATACACGCTGGGTACAGCCGCATGCGGCCTTCGGGGCAAATTCGATTCTGATTAATACTTTACACATGCAAACAAAGACCTATCAAGGGGGGGGCGCCCAGCGTCGTTCGGAGAGCACCCAAACAAAGGTGAAAAGACCGCCTTGCGAGCTACCTGCAAGCCAACAGCGAGCGGCGCTTCAACATGAATCTGGCCAATGACTGGCCGAGCTCGGATAAGTCCAGCGGCGTCAGGCGGTGACTCAGCGATGCTTCAGCGATGAGTGGCGGATCTCGGGTCTCTCATTGGCTGGCCGAGGTAAGCAATCAGGGTGCGTCGGATTGTGCCACGGCTGATTTATGTATGTCATCATTTGATGACGCGACCCTCCAGCGTGTGACAACCTTTCGAGCATCCATCGGCGACTAGTCAAGACCCCCCGGGCTCAGACAAGATCCATACTGAGACCCTTGAAAACGGTGTCCACCAGCGTCCACTTCCGCTGAGACCTCAAACTGTTCGCTGAGACTCGGGATGACTTGCTGAGCCCGTGTGCACAGCACTACGACACCCGAGCCCATGGCGTCTGATCCGGATATGCTTCGCTGAAGCCCACCACCTTCAGGACCATGACTTCTGAGCTCGGCGAACCACCGCTGATGTCGCTAGAGTTCAGCCATACCCGACTTAAGCACTTCGAGCTGAGCGCAGATACTATCGACATCGCCACGCTTGAGCTCAGCAAATAGCCATCGAAGCAGGGCGAGCTCAGCCATACGTGACTCACAGACTTCCAGCATTCATCGGGTTCAGGGTGTCTTCGCTCAAGCTCCATTGCGCTCAGCGTGATTCAGCGGGGCCATATTCAGCACGGCCTGGCCACTTCATACTCAGCTCCAAATACCAGCACGACATAGTCAAAGACTACTCGCATGGGCTCAGGTAGTAACCTTCGGCTCAGAGCTGAGACTCCACGTTCTGGCTGGCGTCTTCGGTACGTGCTCCGAGCTAATTGTCGTAGAAGCAACCACTCGTCGAGGTCAGCTGCTGCCAGATCTCTTGCCAGGCTAAGAGGGGAGCAAAGCCAGTCGACTGACGGAGGCTGCTAGAGAATCTGAGCGGACTTCGTCACAACCGTCCCTTATGGGTGCTGAGGCCAAAGAGCACTCTTGCGAGTTGGACCCGGCGCCCATAACCGAGCATGCCTGTGATCCACTCTTGGCTCAACCACTCCAGCATCCTTCTCAAGTCGCTGCGATCGCTCGAGCATGCCTGTGATCCACTCTTGGCTCAACCACTCCAGCATCCTTCTCAAGTCGCTGCGATCGCTCGGTCCTTCAATCACTTTGCAACAGTTCTCCATATCCACTTTTTGAAATCGTAACACAAACCAAACTCGAGCATTCACAAAGAGACGCCACGCACATACACAGTTCTCCGTGGGGACGTTCCTATTGAGCATTGGGCTCAGGTAGCTCGTCTCCAGCTTGCATATGTATGAACCGTGCTTGCGCTTTAGCGGTCTCAGCAGCGTCCCTGGCATTGGAGTCAGGATCAACCACTTTGACTTCAGCGGGAGTCTCCTCAGCTCGAGTGCGACTTCCGGCGATCACGAATGTCTTGGATTTCGGTGAAAAACGCTCTCCTGCTTGACCGATCGATACATGGTCAGGAACAATGTCCACTTTAGCGTCAGGCACACTGCTAGGCTCCATTTCAGGTTCAGCTTGCTCGGATTTCTGGTCGCTAATCAATTTCTTGACAATACGGTTCAGCCGTTTCAGCTGAGCCAACTCCACCGGGTTATCGATAGTTACGGAGTCTCGAGTCGCCAAAGTCTTCGACGTCAGATAGTCAGCTGCCGCGTTGAACTCACGCTTAACATGAACCAGCTCGATCGACTTAAATTTCTGGCGCTGATCTTCGAACTCACTGAGCAACATCCGAAGCCTCGGGTTCAGACACTGGATGAGACCCTGAGCCTGTTGAATAGCAATCCGAGAATCTCCGACGATCACCAATTCTGATATTCCTCTTGCCAAAGCCATCTTAGATCCTTCGATCATGCCATGGTACTACGTCTCGTTCACCGAGCTGAGGTTTGTCAGCTGAGACTCTAAGACTCTGAGCCCCTCCGAGCTTAGATCTGAAGTTTAGCGATTCAAGTTTGATCAAGGTTTGTTCTGGACGCTCGGAAGTTGCCCGTACCTCACCACCAACTGGTGTGCGTGCCCGGATCAGGAAACGACTTTGGACAGATGAGAGTCAACCATGTCGACAAAGCCAAGTCCAAGTGTGTCGAAGAAGAGAGGTGAGAGGTAAGAAGGGCGAGTCTTCGCTTCGGCGGAGCTTGCGTGTTGCTGGATTGCCGGCTGAGGTGGTGCCGAAGGAAGCTGAGAAGTTTGAATCGAGCCGTTCGACTTTGGAAGTCTCAGCCTCCAGCACTGAGGTGGAAGCGTCACAGCCAAGTGAAGCTGAACCAAGTGCTGAGCCTGAAGCCCCCCCGACGCCGGAAGATGTTGTGCCGTCGCTGAGTTCGCCTGAGATGAAACCGTCTGGGGCTGGTCAAGGCGACGAAGCGGGTGCTCAGCCGAGCACCCGAGTTGATGAAGGTCGAAGCCAAGTTGTGCCCGCTGAACACCAGAATATTGCGCCTCAAGATGAATTCGAGGCTTCGACTACGATTTCCCGACTGCCAAGTGCTAACCCGGAGCCAACTGCTGCGAATCCTCGCAGTAACCAAGTCGATGGTGGTGCACTGAGCCTGTTGGGAAGTCGTGAGATGCAGCTGAGAGAACAGAGCTCAGCTTGGGCTGGGACGGATCCTGTTCGCCTCAACTACGCCCCTGGGACGGGATATTTCGGCTCGGCAAGTGGAGGATCTTGGTCAAGTTCACTCTGGCCAGACCAACGACAATTTCAGCGGCTGAGAGGCGTCCCGGAAGGTGTAGAAGCTCAGAACCTGAGCTTGACTCAACTGCCTGAGATGACTGAGGTCGAGATGATCATCTATGGCCGATCTCAACTCGAGCTGTGGATGCCACTCCCTCCTGGAATTGTGCACCCTATCGACGTAGTCTATGTGCCACGTCATGAAGGCTATGACCTCTGGGGTTTCATCCGAGCGGCAGGAGCCACAGCTAGACATCTGATGTCGGTGACTCGGTCTCGAGCAGGAAGGTGGCTGAACGTGTTCAGCGCTGAGCGCCGTCGGATCCCAGTGGTATCTGACCTCAAGGCAGTCCGAGTCTTACGTGTGCCGCCCTGCTTCAGACCATGCTGCATGAGGCCGGATATGAGTTTCGGAACCAAGTCGCAGCTTGGCATACTTTATCCGAAGTGTCAGGAGTGTCCGAGCCTCAGATCAGACTGGAAGTCGAGTGGATTGGACATTTCATTAGAGCTGAGCTGACTGCTTGGAAGTGCGCGGTTGAATCGACGCCATACTATGTTCGGTCGCCCTCAGACCCGCTGTTGACAGCTTTCGCTCAGACAAGCGAGTCTCGGGTTAGTTTTCCGCTGGACAAGGATGGTGATGCCATCATGGACGAAGATACTCAGCTGTTTTTGGGTCCTGAGGTAGTCATGCGACTTCAGCTGACTGGTCTCAGACCCAGGAGCCCCGCCTCGAGTATTGAAGAAGAGCCCGCGCGTAAGCGCCCGTTATTGATGAGGTCTTCAGCTGGAGGTTCGATCCCGAGTTGGCGTGATTCTAGCGATGCCGCATCTGAGACCAGACGCGATGGTATGAGTGACTCAGTGCCTAGCATGGTGGGTGCAGGTCCCAGTTCCGACATGACCCTGATGGCCACCGATGAAGGAGGAAAGATGTCATACAGTTCCTCTGGCTCGTCCCTGATGTCCGTAACGGATTATATGGTTGGGACAGGGACGCATTTGCCAATGCCAACTGCTACGGTGATGCGCGGATCTGTGACGGGCGTGGTTCGGAGTTCGTTCCCAGGGATGGTAATTTCTGTTACACAAGACCCTACCCGAGCTAGTCCTGCGCAAACAAGAGTTGGAGCAGGGACGTCTGTGGCTGATCACCCGGCCCAGATCCCATTGCCCGGTAGCCCGGAGTCCAAACGACCAGCTGAGCAGAAAGTTGCAGTTGCTGAGACGAGGTCCGGCCTGGGACGATACCATTCCGGTGATCGTTCAGAATCGGAACGTTTCTCGTTTGGCGACCCTGTCGCCCAAGTAGCTGTTTATGACCTACAGTATCAGCGAGACTTGGCTCGAAGTGAGGCCACTGCCTGGGCTCAGTTTAACGCCGAGCAGAGTCAGCGGAAGGCCACTGAAGCTCGACTGACAGCAGCTCTAGACGACAACCGGATGGAACAAGCCAAACTCCACGAAGAATACCAGAAATTGCAGGCTACGAACGCCCAGATGTCGGACACTCAACGCAGAACTCAGACTGAACAGCGCAACAGCTGGAAGCTTTGGAGAAATTGGTTGAGCAACGTGTTGCAGCCGAAGCTGAGAAGCGTAAGGAAGATGAGGTCCGAGCCCAGTATCTCTTGGAAGTACAAAAGAAGCTCCAGGAAGCTGAGATCAAGGCCAGACAAGACGAGTTACAGAGAGTTCACGACGAGCGTGCAGCCAAGATCCGAGCTGAACATGATGTGGAATTGCGGAAGTTGAAGGAAGAACACGCTCAAGCGCAAGCGGAACATGAGCGAGCAGTGGCTGAGCGAGAAGAGAAGCTTCACCGACTCCAATCAGCTCAAGAACAGTTTAGCGCCCAAGCTGACTCCAGGATTCAGACGAGTCATTCAACTGTACCACTGACTCCTGCTCGGCTAGTGGATTCTGGGCTGTGGCATTGACGCCGAGAGCGAAACATATCTCAGCTTTCATCTGTCCGCTAGGATACTTTCAGTGGACGAGGATGCCGTTTGGATTGAAGAACGCTCCGCAGATCTACCAGCAGATGTTGAACAACTGCTTATGGGGATTCGTGCGCCTTCCAGTATCTGAGGAAGCTCAGATCGATGCGGATGTACTGGAATATCTGGGAATCCAAGCTGAAGATCCAGCTGAAGAGGAGTTGTCCACGTTAGCTGAGAGTATGACTGTCTTTCAGAGAAATATCCCAGCCCCACCTCAACTGAACCCGGTCCTAGGACGAAGCTCATACATCGATGATATCGCGTATGGAGCTGAAACCTGGGAACAGTTGTGTGTTGATCTGGACCGGCTCTTATATCGGTTGAGATACTGGGGAATCTCGGTGAGCCTGCCTAAGAGCGAATTCGGCAAGAAGACGATCTCGTATCTGTCCCACGAAATTGGAGCTGAGGGAATCCGAGCCAAGTCGAAGATAGCCAAGGGTGTTAAGGATCTCCCGTTCCCGTCGACACTGAAGGGCGTGCAGTCATTTTTGGGAAGTTTGAATTATTACAACAAGTTCATCGAAGACCTCCCAGTTATAGCAGCAGTGCTCTATGAGTTGACGGACGAACAGATCCGAGCTGGTCGAGATCTCAGCCGAGCCAAAGAAGCATTTGAGGTCCTGAAACGGAAGATTATATCGACGCCCCTGCTCAGACATCGTGACTCTCAGAAGCCGTTCGTCATCATCGTCCATGCTAATCCCTGGGCTGCATGTGCTGTTCTGGGCCAAGACCATGATGGAATTATTCTCCCAGTTCGTTTTACAGGGAGAGTTTTACATGATCAAGAGCTCAGATATCACCCCGCTGAGAAGGAAGTGGTGGCGTTGATCCGAGTCCTCCGAGTATTTTACGCGATGTTGGCTGGGACGAAGCTGATCAAAGTCTATACCAGGCATTCAGTGCTGAAATGGATATTCAAGTCACGATCACTTGAGGGACGCTGCGAACAGTGGGCAGTGCGACTGGCTCCCTGGCCTTTGGAAATTTACAAGATCCAACGAGATGAAGATGGCTTGGCAGCAATTATGGGAGCGGGTATTACCCCCGTGATAAGCTCGACCAAATAGCTGAGTGTCTCATCCCAGCCAAGGGACAAGTTGTCCGAGCCCCGCCAATCAGTCTGGAAATGCTGGAAGCCGATTACGAAGGTTGGCTGCTCAGTTTCGATGGCGCCGCCAAGATGTCAGATCGGCGAGGCTCAGCGGGTTGCATCTTGTGGAAATTACCTTCTTGGGATGTCATCGAAGCCCGAAGTTTCCATTTCGAAGACGCTACAGTGAATGAGGCTGAATACCATGGGTTTATCGAAGGTACGAAGATGGCTCTAGCTAGTGGGATCTCAGCAATAGTGATCGTCGGAGACTCTCGGATCGCCATTCAACAAGCTCAAGGGCTCATCCAGTGTCTGAACCCAAGGCTGCAGCTCTTACTCAACGAGTTCGAGGAGCTTCGTCCGAAGTTCAAATCAGTCAAGCTGGATCATGTCAAACGAGAATCCAACGCTGCAGTCGATTATCTGACATCAAAGACTTTGGTAGCTCGGAGTGCGGTGACTTTGGAAAACCCAGTGGAGTTGGTTCAGCTCAACCAGCTGAATCGCATAGCGGAGAAGCTAGTCCGAGAGCAGTCACCTCCCACTGGGGGTGAGCTCAGCGGCTCAGCCGAAGTGGGATCAAAGATTGTACCTGAGCCTGTGTCACTTGTGCAAGCTGCTGAACCTTTGTCGCCTGGAAGCTAAAATATTCGCTGTCACCCGAAGTCAAGTTCGAGCTGAAGAGAACGCCATTGAAGGGGACAGGGACGGTAGCCAAGCTGAGACCGTTGTATCTGGAGAAGCCACGGCAGGATTCTCTCCTGAGACGGCTACCCCAGCTATGGCAATCGCTGAAAGGTGGCGACGCATCTTAGCTCAGCAAGGAGCTGAACTCGGGATCAGAAGACTTCGAGACTATCTGAAAGGAGACCTGACAGAATTGTCTTCTGCTGAGGCTGAGGACGTAGCCAAGATCGCGAACCAATTTGGCTTGGATGCTCGTGGAGCGTTGTACTATCTGAGTCGAGCCACTCCAAATCGGCCTCGAGATGAAGCTGAAACACTAAGGTTGGTGGTGCCTCGTTCGCTCCAAGCGGATCTGTTACATCTGTATCATGAGGACTTTCAGGGTGCTCATCAGGGAATCACTCGAACATTTGAACGACTGCGCCGGGAATATTATTGGCCCGGGATTTACGCAGATGTGGAGCGATTTGTCAAACAATGCGTGGATTGCGTAACTGCCAATGGAGCTCTTCCCAACCCTGGGCCGTCGCCTGGAAATATCTTAGCGACCCGGCCTTTTGAAGCGGTTTCTATGGATTTCGTCACTCATCTGCCCAAATCTGATCGTGGCAATGTGATTCTTCTGCTGTTCCAATGTATGTTCTCCGGCTTCGTGATCTGTAAGCCAATGAGTTCGACTACAGCTCAAGAAGTAGCTGAGGCCTACATGGAACGGGTGTTTCAGCGCTTCGGCGCGAGTGAGAAGATTCGTCACGACCGAGATCCCAGATTCATGAGCGAAGTATTTGCGAAATTCAGAGAAATGTTGGGAAGCCGACAGAGAGCTACATTAGCTTACCGACCTCAGGCCAATGGGCAGCAAGAAAGGTCAGGCCAGACTGTAATCAGAGCTGTCCTAGCCTATGTGGCTGAGCCAGATCAAAGCGATTGGGACGACCAAGTGGAAAAGTTGATGTGGGCCTTGAACACATCCTTTGACGCTACTCGCCTCGACACCATGTTTTACTTGGTGCATGACTGGGACCCTCAGAGTACTGTTTCAGCTATGCTAGGTCCCCGACCAGCTGGATTGGATCAGAAGACTGCCTATGAGTGGCGTCGTGGTGTTCAGCGACAATACGAATATGCTCAGGCTTGGGCCAAAGGTCTTCATGCTCAGGCTAAATCTAAACGCTCAGAGGCTCAGACTAAAACCTGGCAAGAATTATCAGAGAGGCTCAAAAAGGGTTTCGCTGTTGGAGATGCGGTTTGGCTGTACTTGGCACGAGTCCAGCCGGGACCGACGAAGAAGTTCGCGCATTTGTGGCATGGGCCGTTCCGGATCCTGGAGACATCAGACGACTTCAGGTGTAAGCTGAAGATTGAGGGCTCAGGTTACAAGCTGTACCCCTGGGTGCATGTAAGTCGACTGAAGCCGAGATCCCTGTTCCCAGATCGTCCGACCGAGGAAGTGGAAATCGCTGAGGAAGATGACTTTGATGCTGCCCTCCTAGCTGAAGACGTGGATGGCCCCGATGAAGCTCAGAGTGAGTACGAGGTGGAAAGTATCCAAGACGTTCGCTGGGTGAAACGGACTCGGACTTCAAAACGAGTCCGAGAATATCTGGTGAAATGGAAATGCTATTCTGAGCCAGATTGGTTGCCTATGTCTCAGTTGAATTGTGGAGCACTCCTCTATGAGTTCAATAAAGGAGCCAAAGCACAAGCACGGTTCAAAGCAATGCAAGCAGGTGATGAGCTCCCTGAGCCTGAAGCTCAGTAGCCGAATCTCTGCTGAAAACCGTGCATGTATTTGGTGTCTTTGTGGATTTGGAGATTTATGCTTGTTTTTACGATTTGACTATGAATATCTGAAGGCATGAGCTAAGATTTGCGAACAAAATGGAGACTGACAAGTGATGTCGATAGCAAAGTACAACATATATTATGAATTACGCTTAGTGAAAGAAATCACAGGACACAGTTTGGACTCACAGCGACGCGAGCACGTCTTCGAGCTCATCTTGATCGCCTTACTACGGAAGGTTTTGTCGCTCTTGGAATCATCTTTTTCCTCGTCAGACGAGCTGAGCCGGAAAGGAGAGCTGTCGTAGCTCGGCGGAGATTTCGGGCTTGGGTCAATCGGCAATGGGTCCCAGTTGTCGGGAATCCTGTCGAAGGCAGGGTCCAACACTTCTTTCAGCGCCGAGTCGAAATAACGGTCGGGGACGTACGCAGTCCATGGAGTCCGATCCAACGCCTCCCAGTAGATGGTCGAGATCAGCATTTCGACCAAGGCGAACTTGCCGAACTGGTCATGCAGCATCTGGTTCTTGCGAGCCTCGGCTACGGCATCCCAGAACTGAACCCCGTTGAGCATCAGCTCACGAACGTCAGCCCGAACGTGGTCCCAGAGGAACTGGCTTGGAACCGCACTCATAGCCTTGGCTTCTGAGACGCGAGATGGTGAATCTTTCAACGCCCGAGTCTTCTCTGGCTTGAACTTCCGTGGATGCTGAGCCAATTTCAACCGATCGACATACAGCATCGTTCGAGTGGAACTGGGAGTGTTGGCCGAAGAATGCGTCAAGTCGATTGTAGCTTGATCTCCTGAACCACTGCCTTGACTGGCGGAACGAGTGAGCTTCTTCGAGCTTTTCGGGGAAGGAGTGCCTGACAATGGCAGCCTTGGTCCTTTGCGGCTCGGCTTCCCAGCTGAGCTTGGCGCTGAACGAGGATCACTTGGAGGCGTGAGCGGTGTTCTCGCCTTTGGCGATTGACCCAAACTACGGCTCGCCGGCAGCGATTTGGGGACAGCAGCCTTGCTCTCCTGGACCTCGTAGGCCCCACAATCGTCGGAGTCTTCGTCTCGAGCTGAGATTTGAAGCGACGTCCTGTAGTGGGCTGGGACAGCTTGACTATCTCGATAACGCTGGAGCAAGTCGAGTAGCCGGTTCCAGTGGCCGCTGAGGTTGGTGTTCCCAGCCAGGAAGTCCATCATTGCCTCTACCGAGAGTTTCCGGACTCCTGCGAGCTCAGCTTCGAGCTCAGCAATGCGTTGGTCCCGTAGATGCTGGGCTTGTTGAAGTCTGGCCACCTCACGAGTCGATGCTAAAGCCTGATCTTGGAGATCTGACTTCTTCACGCCGAGGCGACCAGCAGCCAACCGAAGTGAGTTTACTTCGGCTTGCAGTTTACCCGGCGGCAAAGAAGTCGGAGCCGAAGTCAGTGTCGGTGCTGGAGTGTTCAATACGGCCTCAGGCTGAGCCGCCTCCAACGTCGCGATGTGACCCTCGTACTCAGCCTTCTGAGAGGCGAGCGCAGCCACAAGCTGAGCGCACTCAGCCTTCAGTTGCGTAGTCCGAGACGATTCACCCTGAGCTGAACCACTTTGCTCGAGCGCCAGGATTTACTGAGCTGAAAGCTGCAGATACCGAGCAGTGTTCACGACCCGTAAGGCCAATTCATCCACACCATAGGTCTGGACGAGAGCCCCGACCTCTCGATCCATTGCCATTCGGGTTCGAAGATCAGCAGGATCTGCCAACCGCTGGTATCCGGGTTGCAATACTTCAGCGGCGGCATCACCGCCCACCAACGTGCTCAGACGCTGCAACTCAGCGGTGCTCAGCGTTGCTGAGTCGAGGAAGTAAAATCACTCGGGCTAAGCCATCAGGCGCGCCCGCGAGGGCACTACCTCGAGTAACGACGCGAATGGTCGCTGGTATGGTGATCATGGCAGCTGTGGATGCTGCAAGCGTAGGCTTAGTAGCTGGAGACGACGCAGGGCGGAGAAACGAGGAGTCCGGGTTGGCGTATCGGTCCGTGAAAGCCGTTTGGAGCTTCATCATGATGGTGGGGGCCGCCCGCAGCGCGTCAGCCGATGGGGCAGCCGATTGAAGGAGCCCCACGGTCGCCGTGGGTTGCAGGGACGCGGACGAAGCTTGTGAGACCACTTCCTGGCTCACGACAGAGGCCGGAGACGTGCTGGCAGCCGCCAGCGGCTCGCTGATGGTAGTCAGCGCGCCTACAGAAGCGGATGCTGCCCCAGGAAGCGAGGAAGGGGTAGTGGTGAGCGCCGTAGACCCGCCCGTGGCTGCCGAAGTC
>JAIKVD010000198.1:0-27151 GCA_024679075.1 Phytophthora uliginosa | reverse complement strand
TGCCTCGGCGGACAGCAGGTCATGCAGCGACAGAGGGCGGCGCGTCTTCGGGCTGATGGTAGACGGCTCGGGGAAGGTGACGCCGTGGTAGATTGGGCTGGTTGGAGTCATGCCAGGACTGATCGGAGACCCCATCATTGGCTTTGCAGGACTGGCAACGGGCGATTGCTCGGCGATGGGGCTGCCGAGGTTCATGAGGCCCACGGCGCACTGCAAGGGTGGTAGGATCGCCGTGTCCGCAGCCAGCGGTGAGCCTGCGTTGTCGTTGGTGGTGAACAGCGATCGGATACCAGGTAGTCGTGTAGGCTTGGTCTTGTTCCGTCCGGGAATGGCCGGAGGTGTGTGCGTGGCCAAGTGGGTCAGGATGCGGGCGGTAAGCTTGAGGCTGTGCAGTTGCTGATAGTTGGTGTACTGCACGCAGAGGACCATGCTGGTGTAGTTAGTTGGTTAAACGGAGTGGCAAGCGCGTCTGAGTGGTGCTGGTATTGCCCGGCGAGCAAATAGGAGAATGAGACTGCCGTCGGACCTCGGCGCGCAAGCGGAGTCTGTAGACGGGAAGCGAGTGAGCATCCCGTCCGTGGCAACGAGGGAGGAGCAGGATCCTAGCTCTCGTCGAAAGGCTCCGTCGCTCCACGCGCGATCCTGCGCGGGACCTCGCTATGGTTCGGCTTGCCGCGTATCAAAGCCAGCGAGTAGCAAGCCGCCTGACCGTCGTCGAACATTGTGGACACAGCGCCCATATAGTCGGTTTGTCCTCGACCAACTATCCTACAAAGAACCCACTCACGTGGCGGCCATTTCGCGCGGGATGTATGGCGGCGCGTCGGCGTCGGCGGCAGCAGCGTCAAGCACGTACGATGGGCTGAACGTGGCTACTGGTGTCCAGGTCTCAGCGCGAAGCCATACTAGCGCTCGTCCGCAAGAATGCCCGTGGGCCCGCGCTCATCATTTCATGCCTTAGTGGTGGACCTGCCAAACTTGATCAGAAGTTGAAGTTGACTTTTACGGCTGACGAAGTTCCCGTTGCGAAGACCTTTCAAATACGATACTCGCCTGTCTGGGCAAACTCGACAGCTGGCCGAGGAATTTTTCGGGAAGGCAGGACCACATTATCACCATGCATGACTCGGTCGTTAAGCGGCGATGGCTGGACTCCGCTGGGATCGTTGGCTCGGCTCTTTGGCGGCCAGTCATCAGCTTAACTCCAGTGTGCGCCAGCACACCGAAATGAAATGAGACTGCATCGCGCATCGCGCTTCAGCTCGAACGGAGCTGCTAAAGTTCGCGAGAAGCCTGCATTCGTCGACAGCATCAACGAGTTTCGAAGCCCGATTACTTACTCCGACGGACGGACTGGCTTAACGCGAAAATGCCTCTTTGCTCGCTGGCTTGACAAACCAGCGAGACGGCGCCTGATACTGGCGACCTGAGTTGCTGGTCAAGCGATACGGAGGCCGGCGCACGAGATCACCGGAGGTCGCACGGCATTGCAGTCGCAGCAATCGCCCTTGCAAACTCAGGGCCGCGCCCGAAGCGACGCATAGGCAGCGACGCTGCCGTCCGTCTACCCAGCTGCTCCGATCCATTGTGCCGTCCGCGACACTCCCCGCAACGAGCCACGAACAAAGCGCGCTCCTCCCCTTTTTCCCGCCGCTTAGCAGTGAATGCCATCGTCCTGTCCTGCACCGATAGGTTACCTCTAACACTGTATAAGCGCGGTTCAAGTTGAAGTGAGTGCCTCCATAATATAATACTGGACTGTCTATCCTGCATCTGTCATCACAATTATTTTCAGTTCTTTGAACACGCCGGTCGCGCGAGCTAGCTTGCCAAAGCAAGAGACCGACACTACGTGGTGCAAGGCCTGCGTGTTGACTGCCTGGTCAGGCGCTGCACTGCAGTGCAGGGGCCAGATAGTTTCGGACTTACATAGCGCACCACCTCGAATAGTGTATTGTGTACGTGTCGTCGACTATTTACAAGCGATCAGCGCCCCAACGCCTGACCCGGCGGAGGTGGCAACAAGTCGACCGTCAAATTCCCAAATGCATTAACGAAGCAGAAACGCGTGTGACATGGGCCTGGCCGAAAGGAAAATCTGGCGTGGTGTGCTGTCGTGGTCATCTAGTTGATGCTGCGGCGAGACAACGGAGGACGTGCTCATCGGTGATGGTGGTTGAGTGAGCAGTGTTTGTTCGAGTTCGATTGGGGTGCTGATCACTTGCCCTCTGTCGAACGCGCTAGTCACCATTCGATGTGAGCCATTCGGGCGCGTCTACCCTGTCGTTAGTGGCACCCTAGCCAAAATCCACTAGGCAATGTCAACACGCGCGGTACGCCTTCAAAAGTTCACGCGCTTTTATGACATTTGGTGTTCGGCTTACCTAATGGAGTCCGGGCTCATACCAGTCGTAGGACAGAGCACTCGGCTTCGAATCCAAACGAAAAGAAAAGCTGCTGTACTCAGTACCACGCACCACTAAGTTCAAGCTTTTGGACCCGCTGTTGAGGAAGTGCCGCCGGTAACCACAAGTTGTGGCCCACAAGTTGTGCTGTCGACGTCGGGTGTTATCGCCGGTTAACGCCCCAGACGTCAAAAGTCGTTAGGGACGTCACAATTAACGACCCTCTGACACCAGATCATAGTCATTATTTCGGATTAAGGTACTAGTGAGCAGGTTGCCATGAGCGAACGCAGTGGCGCGAACAAGGCATCGAGCAGCACTACGTAAGGACCGGGAAGACTGCGCCAGCATCGACACAGATGCTTGGCGGGGGTAAACGGTTATGGGGAGGTGGAACCGAGTCTAGTTTAGCTGGGCGAGTGCGTGGGGCCCAGAGGTAGGGTGCAGTTCTATCGCTATGACATTTCCGAGCTGCACTGTAATACGCAAAATGACAGCCGTGTGTGGTCACTGGCAGTGATACAAACTACAAAAGCAAGAAAGCGTCGGCGTCAAGAGCGACGTCGATATCGACGGTGATGTTCATGTCAAGGTGCGAGTCGAAGTCGCAGTCCGACAGCACATACGAGAGTCAGGTCGCTGTGCACCGCGATCGCGTCGTCTTCGGTGAGCAGACTGGATGCAGCGCAGTCCATGTCGGCGATGTCGCTATCGCTATCGCAATTGACCTCGCTAGCGTTCAGCGCGAGAGGCGAGATGGTGGCGCCCCAGTCGAGCTCGGTCGTCTCAACGGAGTCTGACGCGTGCAGTGGCAGTAGCACTTCGTCCGTGTTGCCGCTCTCGTTCACAGCGACCCCAGGATGGGCGCTGTGGTTCGCCACGTCGTCCACGGTTTGTGCTTCTTCATTGTACTACAGCAGGTAGACTTCGAGGTCGCCTCGCGGACATCTTCGCGGCTCTCGCCTGCGGCGCCGTTGCTGTCGTCTTGACCTTTATCCTGCTCACTAAGGTGTTGCTTTGAGACGGGTGGCATCGCACAAGCATGTCGTGGTCGAGCGTGGTCATGCTGACGCGCGGGCTGATCTACCGACAGCAACGGCTTAGTAATGAAGACATAATGGTGAAGTGAAGCAGCAAATGGTTGGAATCAAATTAATGCAATTAGAAGTAGTTGTGTGCTGACTGGTGTGCTCGGGATTTTCAAAGTTCCGAACCACGACCTAGTTTCACGTGTTTTGAGCCATACAGATGACATCCCGAACTGTGCTAGACTTGAGAGCGCTTCGCCGCTTAGTAATCGTATTCCCTGCAGTGGAGAATGCCCGCTCAGAGGGCACTGAGGTGGCAATGCACCCTAGCCACTTACGCGCAAGAGGGGCAATTGTTGGAAACTCTTTGTGGTGCAATTTCCACCACGCCAATGAAGACGGGGGTTTCGTCGCGTTCATCTTCACCTCTGCCTCAGCTGAAAGTTTGATGTAATTGCCGAGTTCCCACTCACAATCCACTTCTATTTTGTCATCACGCGTCTCCACTGCCTGCCACTTCATCCTTCCTGCATACATCAGTTGCTGAAAACTGCGCTGCGCTCTGTCTTTCGCGCTTTTCAGTATCTTCTCAGGACTCTGGAAGTTCGGTTGTTGACTCTCGCAAGACGCACCAACTGCTGCCCGTTTAACATGACACATCTCTGCTATCATTCGCATTTTTGCTTGGTTGAACTCTCCAGCAGTGAATAGTCCAGTGTTAGTCATGTAGGGGTCGAGAAGTGAAATCCAGAGCAGATCGTTATCGAGATTGTTATCGAACCGCTTCTCCATGAGAACTAAGAAGCTGTGGCGTACAGACTGCATCATCGACAACACGCGTGGAGCGAACGATTCGGTTTTCACGCTTGCATACAGTTCATCAAACATCTTGGAATTTCCGAGCATGATTTTGACGGCGGCAATGACACAATATAGAGACACCAATGTTGGATAAGTCTCGGCATCTAATCGTTCTGTTGCAACACCAAAAGGCGCCAATAGCTCAATGAGGCATTGAATCGTGAACCACTGCTCCGAAGTCGGAGGCTTCAGCTTCTTTGACGGAGGATCGTCAAACTCCTTTTTGTCTGTACTCGATCCTAGATATATAAAAAAATCTGCAGTGTCGACTGCAATTCAACAAATCGCTGAAGCATAGACAACGTACTGTTCCACCTGGTAGGACAGTCTATCATCACCGCGCGCGGCTCCTTCTTGTCAAACTGGAGGGCTTCGAGACGGCTTCTGTGAGCGCCGAAAGTATTCTGAAATCTTGCGAAAGCTTCGCACAGACTTGCGCACAGACTTGAGGTTTGCAGAACTTAAGATGCCTTTTCCACTATTTTCACGAATACAGCTACTGCGTCACAAAGACAATCAATATCGGCATCACTGACTAAGACTTCTGAATCCTGTTGTTGGTCTTTGTCTTCCACGTCCATGTAGTCATCAAGTGCCTCCATTTCCCCATCGAACCTGCCAGTCTCGTGGATAGCGAACTCAACTGCGGGTGGACTCGCGTCAACAAATGCTGCAACATCAGCAATACTGTTTTCTCGAGCGGATGAAGTGCTGTCTTCATGGGCACTGGGTGCGTTTGCTGTGATTAGGCAGTTCCGCTCCTTGCTTTTCTGCACAAGAGCTGCAGCGACAACTAAATGAAGCGAGTGAGCTGCGCAAGACATATGCTGAAGGCCAAGTTTTGTGCACGCGCTTTTCATATTTGATGCTCCATCACGGACGAATCAAACACACTGCAACGGATCCAGCCTCCACCATGAGAAACAACGACTGATAACCCTAGCTATCGCGTCTCCATCGTGCTTGCCTGGAATCTTCCTGACTTCAAGAGTCCACGAGTGCATATCAAAAGTAGCATCCACGTAATGAAGCGTCAGACTGATAAAGCTTTTACACTTAATAGATGTCCAAATGTCGGAAGAAACGGAGTAGAAACCACACTCGTCAACGTCCCCCAAATCGGTTTCGAAGCGAGTAACGATATTGGCCAGCTTTTGTGCGAAGACATGCTGTCACAGTTTGTCGGGAAGGCACCACAAGCCTTGTTTTCGCATTGTTTGCGAAGTGAACAGCCTTCGCCAAACCACCATCGCCAACAATACTCATTGGTCGTACCTCCTTGCTAACCCATTCAGCCAGTATGGTGTTGAACTGGTCTTGCTCGGAAGCCCCGGAGGTCTCCAGTATGTCGACCAGCTGCCTGGACACTTCGATCTCGGTCTCGCGCTGCTGTGTTGCTTGAAATACGCGAACGTCTTCAACATGTTTCAAAAGCATGTGAGGTCCGGCGACACTCTTCCCTTTTTTAATCGGCAACTCCTTATCACACTTCAGACAATAGAAGCTCTTGGCATGATCACGCGTGAGTTGATCCGTCGGGACATCGCTGTATTTCTCGTCGGCTACGCAAACGACGAACTGCCAGTACGCCTGGTTTCTCTGCTTCGGAGCCCTAAAAGTCCTTCCCGCTGGACACGAACGAATATCGGTACTGAAAGTCAAGCGGGGCCGAGATGCTTCTGGTAAACGCGCTGTGTTGGATGGGTTCGAACTTAATCTCACCCGCTTTTGAGGAGGCTGGGGTGGCATGAGTGCCCTTGCGCTTGGTAACGGGGACGTGAACGTACTTGCATCCGCGTCAGACTGGCTGTCCATTGCGGCGACCGCCTCCACAATGCGTATGGTTGTGCTTGTGAAAGGATGAAGTACTTGCCTGCAGGACACGACTAATAGGCGACTTGTTATGCTTGTTATGGCTCTGAGATCTCGAGTAGCCAAGCGATCGTTTGGCCGCGCAGGCCCGAGCACCAATGTGCGCAGTATGGGTGTGGACCTGGGCAGGATCTTTCTGAGGATGCGATGCGGGCATACTGGCGCCTGCTGAATCAGTGGTGATAGCTTCAACGGGGGCTGTTTGAGTATTTTATCCAATCATCATCTTGGGGTGTTAGCAAGCGTCAGCCTAGCTAACGATAACAACCCTAGACGTCAGGGATTTTGACGTCGAGTCGACGTCCCGATTGTTGACGTCGACAGCACTGGGCCACAACAAGAAGTAAATGAGAGTCCGTGCGCACAAACGTTGACGACTAAAACAGTTGCGAGGATGTTGGTACATATATACTATCCGCGGTGGACATATTGATGGTCGGGACGTATTGATGGTCAGTGTCCTGTATACAAATTTAAGTCAATAAGGAAAATGGGTACTCAGCTACAGTACTGTACAGCTTCCATAATACTGCTCACTACAAAGCCTAGCGCACATGGTTAGAAAGACGGGACCCTCCCCTGCATTTTGAGCCCATTCACAATCGCGAGCGACTTATTTTGCACAAGCGCCAGCTCTCCGAAGTCAATTCCATACAACCCTGTTTGAGCGCTGAGGCCTCTATTGCACAAAAGCGGGACATTGTAGCAAAAAGCATAGTTAAACCAAGTGTTTTTCAGGTGACCACCAATCTGTCTACTAAATCTCATCTGTGACGTGTGAGTACTTGAATAAAGGCAGGGGTCTTTACGTGACCACTTACACGTCCACCGCGGATATACAGTAGTAGTAAATATTTCTGTGTGAACAGCTTTAGGATGCATGTATTGATCGATCGATTTTATCTAAATCTTTCTTTGTGAACAGATCATGGATGCATGAATTGAAACGTGTATCGGTCAATTGGTTTGTATTTCTTTGCGTACAAAAGGTAAAGAGTCTTCCCATGGCGCTCTTATAAAATGAGTATAGCGACAGTCGAACAACTCGGTAGGGTGGAGTTTCCTGTTCAGGCCAGCAAAATGGTTTGCAGGAACTCGATGTCGTCGTCGCTCCAAGTCTCTTTGTCGCCCGAGAACGAGACAATAGGCATGTAGCCAAAGTTGTCGCCAATGCTGCTGCTGTCGTCGATCTCGTCCTCGCGGAGTCCCGGCATGCTGTGAACACCCGACGCCATTGGGATGTTTAGGAACGATTCTGGTGTAAAATCGTCGATGCCGGTGGGTGTAGGCTCGTCCTTGGCACCAGAAGTCACCGACGCAACAGATCGCATCTTCGTGTGAGCCATAGCGCTGCCTTGGGGCTGGAACGACAGCACCAACGGCGAAGCGATGCCGTTTTGGCCGTCCATCATATACGCCGAGGGAGGCTGCGGCACCTGGATGGGCGGCGCAAGACCGACGATTCCCGTGGCACCCGGAGCCGGGGAAGCGCCGCTCGCGGTGGCAGTAAGCAGGTGCAAAGGGTGGTGCTGCGGCAGCGGGATACCCAGCGTCTTTTGCTGTTGGTGCTCGTAGAAGAGCTGCTGGGCCACGGCCATTGAAACCTGCTTCTTGAGCACAGCTCGGCGCTGCGAGCGTTCCCGACGACGAATCGCGTGCACTGTCTGGTACTTGCGGTCGCTGCGACGCTGGATTAAGTTCTGCTTGACACGGTGCTCCTCGCACAGT
This sequence comes from Phytophthora uliginosa, assembly GCA_024679075.1. Taxonomy (NCBI): domain Eukaryota; phylum Oomycota; class Peronosporomycetes; order Peronosporales; family Peronosporaceae; genus Phytophthora; species Phytophthora uliginosa. Next base: position 19,257 of record JAIKVD010000198.1, on the reverse strand, counting down.
GAATGAGCCTCGCCGTTGCGCTTGACAGTGCGCTCATTGAAGCACTTGCCGGTCTTGTACTGACACTTGCCATAGTAAGGACGCTTGGTTGCGGGCTCGCCATTGGTGGCCACGCTCACCGGTTCGGCCTCGCGCTTCGAGCCGCTTACACTACGGGGAAGCTGGCTGTATTGGGCCGCAGCGGAGCTGAAGTTGCTGTTGGTGGTTGCCATAATTATGTGAGTCGTCGGAGGAGGAAATGGAACTGAGCTCTGTTGGACGCGGAGCCGTGAAGGTGCCTGTGACAGAGGTGTAGTAGGAGGGCGGGCAAGTCTGCTGCTGTCGGCTTTCGCTGCTGGGCAGATGGTAGGCGGGGAGAATTGCAAACTGCCGTGCAGCTGTTCGCATGATTGCCGCACGCAATTGCAGCGAGGGTGAACCACCTGGCGTTGGCAGAGACCAGCAGCTCCATGAGCGACTTTCATCGGATAGAAGGAGCTATTGTGGTCGTGTATAATAATACCAACCTCTGCCTAACAGCACACTCTCGGTGTAATTGAGGGGCATCAACGGCGGATTCAAAAATATCGCGTGGTTGTGTGCCCGCCCACCTCCATTTTACCAGTGCGATGCACTACCACTTTCAACTTCGAGGTCGCCAAATCTCAGGGCCTCAAGAAGCTCAGCAAAAAAAGCTGGTACAACACCCAAGATAGCACGTCTCGAACGAGGACCGCAGCCTGCGCTGGTAATATACACGTTGTTGCGTTGGGGCTGCGTGCTCGCGCCACTACAAAATGCAACGCTCCTCAAAAAGCAGGTAGAAAGTTCCCACGCATCCAACTGCGCTTTAGCCCAGCGCGCCATTTGTCAATGCTTTTGAGGCTATTGTGGGCCCTCGTCCTCGAGAAGACTCGAAGACGGGAGCACCTGGCACAACTCGGCCGCCTGGCGAAGATGCCGCAACGACGGATTCAAATCCGCTAAAGAGCATACGCTTTTAAAAGGGTCTGTGTCGCGCCTTTTGGTGACAATACGGTGGTGCTAGCGAAATAGCGCCCAATTTCCCCCCATGCGTACCCTGGCGCTTGGATAGAGCAGAGCTCGAAGACGATGCTCACCCTCCACACCATCTCGGTGCAGTTTTCCGGGCCACCTGACTCACGAAGTTGAAGTGACTTGCAGAGGCAATAGAGATGAGATTGCGGTCAAAACTCCCAGTGGGCGGGACTGTCTAACGAGGGCCATTTCTCCAAGGCCATTTGCATAGAGAGGCCATACCAAATACCCATTCGGTAGTGAGCGGGTGTGAGAAGCGGACCCGTTGCCGCAACTCGGAGTTAGTTTTTCTTGTGCGGAGGTCTGGGGGTGCAACCCCCAGTACATTTACTATTCATTGACTCATTAGTTATTGGCCTCTCTATGCAAATGGCCTTGGTTGGAAATGGCCCTCGTTAGACACTCCCCCAGTGGGCGCGCCCCAAATGCTTGGTGTCGATCCAGTCAACGGAACTATGCAAAACTAAGTGGCACTACTGGGTTATCCAAATCAATATGTCGTTTAGCTTTATGCCGGCCATCTTCATTCATGCAACGAATTCGACGACGTACTGTTGCACGTCCGCCTTGCCTGGGTTCTGGAAGGCGTGGACATGCCTCTCCCCTTCAACAATCTCGACACAGCGGAACTCGCACGCTGCGAACGACGTCGCGGACTCTGACGGCTGCAGCGCTCCATCCAGTGCGCGGGTATTGCAGGGCGTGCGGTTGAAGAACACGTACGGGTGCAAGTGTTCATGAAGCTCGCAGCTCGCCCCCGACGGCACGCTGAAGTCCCAGACGTTCACGTGCGGATTCGAGAGCAGCAGGCGAGTGCCGACGCTTCCAAGCACGTTGCTCTGGCGAGGGGCCGTGCGGGCTGCTCCTTCCGGCTGCTTGAAGACCGTGACTGCCACAAAGCCACCGGGGCTGTGCTGGAGCTGCTGCTGCAAGACCTTAGCCCAACAGTCTTTGGCGTCCACATCGGCGCTGCCATCGACCCAGAGACGCAACCTGGCAAGCTGGTCGGGGCTGGGCGCAACCGCAAGCGGCAGCAGGAGGCGTCCTGCTGGTCGAAACGCCTCGTCAAGCTGACGCAACATGTGGTGATCTTCGAGCAGCAGATCGGAGGCTTTGTGGCTGCCACCAAGAGGAGGAGATCCCAACAGCCACATGGCAAAGCGAGGCGCTTTGAAAAGCTCTCGCGGTCGCAGCAGCCCGGAAGACGCCATGGAGACCGTTTTGTCGAAGTTGGTCTTCTTCGTCTTGATTGGCTTATAGATGATTTTCAGCGAATGGGAATGCTTGAATACGATCACGCCACATCTTGAACTGTAGCCATGTGTTGATTATTTTTCGTGCTCGCTGCAAGGTGATAGATAAGCTGTGCTGTGTCGAGCTTGCACAGCACACTGTTGTTGGACTATCCAATGAGTCTGCCGCACGTCAGAGTAGTGCCGCACTAGTGCGGGGCGTTTCAGCTGCCCTGGAACGACGCGACTTTCTCTATGAAAGCAATATGGGCCATCTCTGACGATTGCTGTGGCCGCTCGAGTGGTTACCTCAAGTGGTGCGAGGGGCAAGTGCCCGATCGATTGTCGACACGAGGAATTAATCAATTCAAGTAGATTGAGGTCTATCTGTAAAACCGTAAGTAGGTGGATGCATCTACTTGCAAGTAGATAAGTGTTTCTTTTGCAAAACGCGAAATTCCCACACTGGTGGTACAGTTCACCGGCCGAACGCCCCAATGACAGCTCTAGTACGAAAAGTGCGACCGACTGAAAGACCGGCCGGCCATCAAGTGCGGGGGGGGGGGCACTGTACAGCATGGCATATCCAAATTCACCACTTGTTGGTTTGTCGCGGCGCTGGAATTCTTTAAGTGCTCTGCTGAGTGCTTCACGATTGTCGATTATCGACGAATGCTACAAGATTCGAGAGTATTCAATTATGTGTGGAGCTGGGGCTGACTCTCCAATCCAGTTGGCTCTCAACGAAGGGCTAACCAGCAACCTCCAGTATCGCCCACTTTATTTTAAACTTTGCTGAAATCTGGTAGATTACAACAGCATCGCGACGACTCCGCGTATTGCAAAATCCACCTACTTACGGTTTTACAGATAGACCTCAATCTACTTGAATTGATTAATTCCTCTTGTCGACACGCGGGCCTTTCCACTGATGTACGTCTGGTAATCCGACTTCGTCAACACGACACAGCAGATAACGCGCACGCTTTACCTGGCTAGGGTGCCGCGATGCTCCAGCTGCGTTTGGTTTTTCTGGAGTCGCGGTGGGCTATCAAAGGTAAGCGTCTCTGCAAGGTTGTGTTTGCTGAATGCAGCGCTAGAGGCTATCGAGGCTAAGACAAAGAGAGCGCCACACGCTAGTCGAAATACATACTACTGTGCATACTAACTGCGTCCTGTTTGTGTGAAGAGATGGCAGCATCGCCTCACGCATGTGATTGCTTGAAGCAAGCCTAATCTAGCGGATCCATCTAGGGCGTGACTGTAGAAATGGTCTGCGGCTTGCCATGCTGCGTTACAAAGCTGATCGCTGCTGCAGTTGGTCCGAGGAGAGGATACATCGTTTGGGGGGGGGCTGGCGCTACTGTAACGCGACTTAGTGGAGTCAAGAGCCGCTTTAGTGAACGGCTGGGTATCAACGAGACGAGTCGAGTACCACGTGGCGAGTAGTTTTGTAAAGGACTGACATCACTTCAATGGATAGTAATCTACACGATTTGCCGCGACAAAGTGCACACCGGGAATCCCCAAGTTGAGGGCCTCAACCGCGCCTGCCCGGTGGATACTATTCTTTGAACGCCTGTGGGGATCTTTATCAAAAAGGGCCACAAATCCATCACACATTATCAAAAAGGGCCACAAAGGCGTCAAGGGCGACGTACCGCTAAACTCAAGCATGGTGATCTAAATTAAGTACTTGCATTAGGGATACGTACTCGACGTTTCCTTACACCACAGCATACACAGCGTCGATCGGGACCTCCGCAACGGCTGACGGCTGTTACTTCCCTGGACGCTGTAGCAAGAGGATCCTACAACGTATTCGCCGCCGACAATGTCACTACTGTACCGGCAGGTGCATCGACAGGAACACGGTTCGGGCATTTGGCTGCGTTGTGATCATCAACCTTTCCACACAGACTGCACGTGTATTGTTTCCTCTTCTGCTTATTGGCGCCGCTGACCGCAGACTTGGCGAGCGAAGTGTTCCAGCAAGCCATTCATCTGAGTGAAACACTCAGAGGCTGGACCAACCTTTGATGAAGACGGCTCAATAATCGTCCCCGAAGCTTCTCCAGGATAAGAAGTTCTCCTCTATTAGGGATACGCTTCTGACGCTTAGCGCGATCTCGAGCATCGCGACTCTCGACGCTCGAGTCGAACCACTCTACCGGTAAACAGAGGACTCGTACTTGTCAGCAGTGTAGGCCGCATCAACATCGTACGCGATGAATCTCCAGCGTGGGACAGTGCTGCAAGGAGATGGCGGCACTGAATGTGTCTGCTCCCGTGTATAACAGCGTGTGCAATGAGCAGAGTTAGTATAATATGCGACGAGGCTCTGTCGTCCGTGGAGCCTTGCCAGGTCCAGTTGCTTCTTGCCCACACTAGGCGTACTTATGGGGCCGCGACTGTCAAGCGTCGCACTTGACGCCTTTGTGGCCCTTTTTTATAATGTGTGATGGATTTGTGGCCCTTTTTGATAAAGATCCCGCCTGTGGATACTATTCTTTGAACGCATCATGCGAGGCGCATGCATTAACTCTTGCGTTGCCATCGGGCTTGTTATTGGCCTCTACTACTTACCGGTGAATTCCAGCACGCATTGTATATTTTAATATTATTGTAATAAAATAATACTCCATTATATTGGACCTGCTCTAAACAAGGGAGAATCTATAGATTTCCAGGACCATTTTCCACGTCGGGCCCAAGCACCTCTTTGGTCAATGCGGCTGGGAGTAGCCGCCCACTAGCCCAGGGGTGTTTCAAGCATCCGTTAATCTTCCCCCACTTGCGTAGATCTGACCCTGTCATGCCCCGCTGGAGGATGCACAGTGTCTGCCTACATAATACATGTACGTACCGGTACAACAAACGATTTGACACGAGGGAATTGCCAACGTGGACGGTAGATTGTGGTTAGTATCCGAGCTTTGGCCGCAAACAACCCCACGCATACTATTAATAACCACAATCTACATATAAGTACTGTACCACAGTACTATATAAAATACCTGACACGCAGACTTGGATGCCTGCCGCGCTTTTTATCATTGCGCTGGGCTACTAGAAGAGCATTTAGTACTGAGAGCTGCTTACCGTATGCGGCACAAACTTTACAACCTCATTGCCACTAGTAAAACGTGTAACGAGCTTTCGCTAAGCTCTACCGGACGCCTGAGCTTGTTTGGTCTGATTTCACTTCACTGGGCTTGACTTGAGCACTACACGACGTCCGCAAACCGAACCACCAAGCATCAACAAGATGCAAATTGCATGCAATTTTGACATGGTGGCATGGGTGACGACGATTCTGCGGTGATATGGTCGTTGCAGAGCAATTTCAAACGATTCTGTACCCATGTTGAGATATGGCATCCAGTAGTAATAAGCGTATATCGCGTCGTAGAAGCAGACCAGGTGCACTCCAAGGAGGGTAGCCCACCAGAATGCGAAGGCGCTAAAGAAAAACTTGACGGTCTGCGTCGGCGCGCAGCGCCAAAAGAAAAATCGTCTAGTGGGGATCTCCATCACGGAGAGCACGCTGTTGCTACTATACTCCACATTGTACTTGTAAGACATGAACTTCACGAGCTCGGGCTTGTAGCGACTTGTCATGGTGCGGAATGCTTCTGCAACCCTCACCAGTACAAAAGAACTTAGATTTTGTATTGGAGGCGTCGTTTTGCAACCGTGACTGACTTTTTGTATTGGATTTGGGTTGCAAAACTGTTCGGCACCTGCTACCGTAAACGCAACCTCAGTTGCAATTGATACCTCGCCTTTTCGGTGCAGTATCAGCAATAATCCTGGTCGATACTGGGCAACCGCCCAATCATCGACCGGCGATGCGAGAAATACAACCCGGGTTGCAAATGGCCGGTAATGTATTTGTACAATACATCGAATCACCATCATTACATTAGCGCCGGCTGTGATGACCGAACCAGAACCAAAGCACGCGCACGCGTGTGGCTACTGTCTTCAAGCAGCACGTCGGTGGTACCCTCAGGAAAAATTTCGAGTTGGAATGGATTCTGCGGAGAAAAAAAGCCTTTGCAACTCTACTACTGAAGATCAGCGTCAAAGAGGTCGCGGCGATGGCCCGGCCAATTGATTTGATAGGGTGATTATTAAGGATTCTATAATCCTCTACATGTATGAAAAAAAACATGCACAAATATTATCGACATAATAAACACAAATCTAAAATGTGATTTCAGGAAGCACCCAAGTCTTAAGATAAGTTGCCGGCTTGCTCGTGATAAAACAAATCTTGCACCAGTTCGACATGCTTTTTTCTGTTTGAGCACTTCGACTCCGCTGCTATAAGAGCTCGACATATGCGAACTAGATTTATTAACTTGTCTAAACTAAAACTGTAGATCCACTTGCTGTACACGTGCTACATGTTCCGACTCAACGTTTGCTCCATGCTGCCCATAATCAACAAGTGCTGGCCAAGGCCAGTGCAGCTGACCGATCGGACTGATCATCGGTGTCAACGAGGCTTTCCACTGTTGCATGACTGCACAAAAAACGACTTCATGGTCGTGACTACGAAATCCGCTCCCTACGCGACTCGCGAGTCGCAGGTTCTGGTTTAGGACCCGAGGACAATGTTTTGACGCGCGGTGCACGTTCCTACATGTACCACTGTTTGCGGCCAGATCCTATATGACTGCAGTGCACAATCGGTCCTCGAGCGGGTATGTTGTGTCCTTTCAACGACCGACGTCGCGATCCATGTGACTCGACCATACTCAGGGCAAGATACTAGAGGTCAGGAATCCGACCGACCTCATGGCCTCAATTCATTTTACAAGGTTTTCATAAGTGAATCGTACACGCGACGAAAGCTAAACACCTCCTACACGTTTAATCGCATCAACAATGTGCGAATGGAGCTGAGTGCGGGACCTGGCAGGACTTGTGCAGGCTGAATATCAATGACATGGCCTTCTCAACGAAAGCAAGCACACGTAGACCGCTCAGCAGGCACTGCTGACGTTAGCCAACGGGGTCAAGGACACGAGGGCCAAGGCCAGTGCAAAGACCGGTTCGATGTCCGTACATGCACGTGTATGTAGCGGTTACTGCCACGGCCTCTGACCTGTGGCCCACGGGTTCTCCACCAATGCATGCCCGGTAAACCGGCTTTATTGACGCGAGGACGTGCGGCCAACTTTGTTCCGGCCAATAGTGCACGAGAAGCTGTACCACTGAGAGCACAAATCCCCATCTCTTGCGTCCACCGAATAAGATTCCCGCGCCGGGGAGCTCAGCGGGGTTAAACTGAGAGCCACTCGATTGCATATCCGCGAGGTGGTTCTGATGTCTTCGACGTGCATCTACCAAGCGTCTTTATCGCTGGTCTCTTTGCTGGTGCTGTTATTTGGTTCATGCCACGATTGGAAACACTGATGCGACCGCTATTATAATCCGGACAGCCTACACTTAACACATTTGCTTAACATCCTACCAGGTACAGTAAGAGCCGACCAATTGTGGGGTTGTGGCTGGACGCCTGCATTTACTGGATCGGCCGATTGAGTGTGTGCAACTACCGCAAAGATTGACCGCAATCGGTCCCACCATTTCCGTCAAACTGCTTCAACTTGGTGAGTCAGATGGGAACAGGTACACACAATCCACCAGTGAACGCCGCCTAACTGAACGCCCCACCGCTGCGGCATTGCACCGACCATCTGCCGTAGCCCACGCACCCTCACTGCACCCTTGTATACAGCAGGCGCCCTCAGACCTTCGCCTTGCTGCGCTCAGCAGACCTCAGTTCCATTTCTTCTCTCTTCGACTCACTTCAGAAAATGACCATCATCACCACCACCACCAAAGCCTCCACTGCCACGGGCCATAGCTCGAAGCGCAAGGCTGACCAGATGAGCGCGGCTACCACCGGCGAGCCCGAGACGAAGCGCCCGTACAACGGCAAGTGCCAGTACAAGACCGGCAAGTGCTTCAATGAGCGCACTCTCAAGCGCAACGGCGACGCTCATTCGTTGTGCGGGAAGCAGGTCTCAATTGCCGTGGCTCAGCAGTTCTTCATCGAGAGCCAGCAGCAGAAGACCTTCAGCATCCCGCTGCCGCAGTACCATGTTCCGCAGATGATCCCAACTAACTGCATTGGGGGCACTACTCTCGCGACGACCGCAGTCGGAACTGCCGGTCTTGCACCGCGTATCCAGGTACCACAACCTTTGTCTGCAGTCATGCTGGAAGACCGGAACAACATTGGATCGCCGCTGGTCTTGTCATTCAGCAAGATGGGAGCCACCGCACCACTGGCAAACACGAGGGTCAGCGATGAGTTGTCTCCCACTGGCACCGACGACTTCACACCATACTCGTTCCTGGGCGTTCCTATGCCCTTGGTCAGCGAGACCTTGCCAGCGCTCCAGTACGACGAGATCATGGAAAGCAGCAGCTTTGGTGATAACTTCGGATACGTGCCGATTGGTTCGAGCTTCGGCGACAAGCAGGCGTGGAGTGACGCCGACATCGAGTTCCTGCAGGCCCTTTTGCTGGCCAGACCAAGAATTTTAGAAAAGTTTTCGCTATTGTTTCTATCTAAATATTCGCAGTTCGAAGAATTCGCAGCTCGAAGAACTGTACTTCTCATTTCTAATTAATTTCTCACTTTGTTATTTAGTGCAACTTAAGACCCTCTGGATCTAAGTTGCACATACAGGTTGGCAATTCAGGTTCAATTACCGGTACCAGTTATTGAGAGTTCTACTGTAGTCAAAGTTTCCGCTACCGTATAACTCGACTTGTATCCGACACAATCTTATATCCGACAATTTGATACAGCCAATGAAATCGAGATATTGCAGGGTTAGGCATTCGCAACTTATATCCGACAAGCCTGCCTTGTGTGGGTAAAAGACCGCCTCACACACCAACCATTTTGCCGTGGCGCTGCAATGGTGCGTGGCAAGCGCCCCAAGCTCACCTCTTCAGGTGGAGCGCAGCCTAATGGATTCAAGCGGGACTCAGTCACCTACGAGTTTCGACAGCGCGTGCTACTATATTTTGCCACTCACTCTGCCGAAGAAACCCTTAATCATTTCTTTCCTGGCCTCAATCCAGCAGCGCGCGAGACGAAGCGTAAGAGTCTCTATTACTGGCGTAAGATGGGAGCGAAGGTGGCTTTAGCAAGCAGCAGCACCAAGACTAGCAAAATGAAGAAGATTATACCTATCGTCACAGCTACGGTTCTTCCCAGGGACACGGAGTTGCAGCTGGTAAAGTGGATGAACGAGTATCGCGTGCTGGGAGCCCCCGTTTCGGCACTCATGCTCCACTTCAAAGCCTTGGATTTTGCTGAGCAAGTCGGGCTAAGTCGGCAAAAGTTTGCTGCGTCGTGGGCGTGGCGAAAAGGCTTCATCGAGTCATGGCAAAAATTTCACGCCGTTCTTCGTCATCAAAACACGTGCATCGACTGTGAAGGCGACAGCAGTAGAGAACGAGCGACTGCGTCACGGCTTCGGCAAGACGCTCTGGAAGGAGGTGAAGGCTCTGCAGGAGCGGTACAACGTACAGATTTACGGGAACAGCACAGGGTGGTGGACAGGTGAGATCTCAACTAAATGGCTAGACTATCACTTCAAGTACCGCCAGGAGCCTAGCCTTCCGCTTCTCCTCCTCTGGGACAAGTTTTCAGCGCACTGGACACCAGAAGTAGTAGCCCACGCGAAACAGCTCAAAGTCCATCTCATCAAGGTTCCCGGCGGTCATATCAGTGTCTGTCAACCCGCGGACGTGGCATGGAATGCTCCGTTAAAGCAACGGCTCCGGCTCCGCTGGCTGCAACGGCTGCAAGAGCAGGTGGTAAGCGAAGGCATCCAGCGAGATGGCATCAAGCCACCCAAACGATGCGACGTTGTCCAGTGGGTAGCAGAAGCGTGGACTGAGTTGTCAGCCTCTACGGTTTCAAATGGATTCAACGGTATTTTGAAGCCAAGCCCTCTTAGCAGCGAGGACGAGAAGGCTTTCACGGATCTAGCTAGCAAGCTCGAGGCACTAGATCTGCTTGATATTGCAGTAGATGATGTGGTTGACATGCAGCTTGCTAGAGATACACAGGAATAGATACGCCAATTTCTTGCCATGCGCGCGCGTGCGCACATGCATTATGGCACTTCCAACGGGTAGGTCTTTGATCGAATCCTCCTGCGCGCTGGGAGGGTTATCGAGGTAAACCCCCCTCCCGAGTTCAGTGGCGCTATCAGTTTTTGTTAATTCGTAGGTTTTACAGCTTAAGTCTCTGATCTCTGAAACATCTGTCTCACAATCCTATCATAGGTATATCATATTTAGGAGGGTATCGTGACTGAGGCATATTTGGTGTCGGATACAAGTCGAGTTATACGGTATGTGAAAAAATCCACACGGTGACATACTTCAAAAACGGAGACAAATAGGCAATTAAGGGTTGCTACCCAGTGAAGTTTTCACAGCACAGACCACGTGCAGCTCAGGTTGTTGCCATTGACGCCCGTCAGCATTCGTCGTGGGTCAGCCTGACGCTATCGCCGACGAAGTGAATGTGATACTGAGTGTTTGGAGCTCTGGCTTCGGGGCTTTGGCGTTTCTATGCGTTCCATATCGTTTTGCATTTGGTTCAACATTGCCAGCTCACCACGGAGTTCTTGTGTTCTGATCTGCTCTTCAGTCCGCAAACTTTGGAGCTGGTGGTTCAGCTGCACCTTGACCCCACTGCGGATGCCTTCTTCTTCCCAAATCTCTCTCGCGCGCGCCCAAAAGAAGCTCTCAACACGCTGCAAGTTCTCTCGTAATCGTGTCTTTTGGTTAGCGCAGTTCGCCAAGATTTTCTCGGGAGATATCTCCCGGGCAGTATTTTTTGTTAGAGCCTCCTCACTTTGCTGTTGAGAGTCCAACAGCGTCGGGTATCCTGGGGGTCCTTTTGCTGCAAAAAAGCTGTGCTGCCGATCTGAGGCTGGGAATGCCAAGGGGAACGCAGAAACCGCCGAACTAGCACTGTCGAATGCTGCACTGTAGATGAAGTCCTGGAAAGCACCAGGTGGAAGACTTGATACCGGTGATGCCAGAGACACAGGAATAATGGTTCCTTCGGAAAAGTTCACAGCTAGCAGGTCAGGCGGTGTGGCGATGCGAACCTGTATGATAAACTCCGGTACGACAGCATCCGGGAATCGCACGAGATACTCTTCCTGTGTTTGTGAATGACATCAAAAGAACGCGGTGAGTGTCGGTCTTTAGCGAATATAGGACGTTGAAGCGTACTTCGTTGGTGAAATGGAGTGCACCGATGGCTGGGTCGTCAGGAAAGTTTGCGCTAGATTTGTCCACTACCCGAACTGTTTTGCCTACTGCGACTCGACAGAGTCCGAGGTACAGTACAGGGGGTGATTGGTCTTTCGGAGAGGCTGTCATGATCGATCGCATTTCCTCCAACGTGCTGTATCTGCTAAAGCGTCGCGGAAAGTGAAGTGGTGTGCTGCCGCTCACTTTAGAGCGTGCTCGAAACGCCATGTCGGTCCCTGGTGCGTCTTCACGACCCTGTAGCAGCCTGCAGAAAACGTCAGAATAATAGATTGCAATGTCATTGACCACTATGTGCCACGCGTAGTGTTGTTCTCCTCGAACGCGTACATGGAGCGGTTGAAGATCTTGACCTCCGCTCTCTGCGAGTCTACGAAATGCGGTTCTTCGCCACTTGGTGATGTGTGCATCCCGTACGCGACACAGCGTTCGACGCTTTCTGCTGGAACGCTACAAAATAACCCTTTGATCTTGATGTCAGAAGTCGTCTGGGCTAGCGAGGTGGTGAACCTCTGGAAGTTAGTCAGCAGCACTCGGTTCTCGATCTTGTAGACTTCAAGCACTTCCAGAGACTGCTCAGATGATGCCAAGAAGCGCTTCTTAATGTTCTCCGTCGCCGCCTTGACACATCGCATACGCTGTGCGTCAGAAGGCGGTAGTCGCCACATTCGTACTTGTCCTGACGTCTCGCTTTCGAGCTGCAATGCAAAAGAGCTGCAAAGCAGACGATGGTTAGCTCCAGTTATCATTTTTCACAATGATTTATAGACGCGGACTTGAACTGGTACAGCAACTTGGTGAGTGCTCGCTGATCTCGGCATTTGGCTTCCTCGCGTTTGCTCCACGCCGCAATGTACTGACGTTCAGCCTCGAGTAACGCGTACAGGTGTAATATGGTGGTCGTAATGTGCTGTCTGTAGGCCTGTTCAAGCCTCTGGAACTGGTGTGAGTACCGATCCAGTGCACCCACCGCAGGGAGCGCGACCGGTGAGAGGCGATCCGCTATCACATCTAAGCTCCCGCTATCGTACACCTCGACAGCGTCTCGCACAGCACCCCAACGCTTCGTCACACCGCGCTTCCGCTGTCGGATCTGCCGTCGTAACTTGCGAGTGAAAGATAGTTTTGCTTCGCTGGGCTGCACAAGACGCTGCATCGCTGTCGTGCCGTCGTCCTGCAGATGCAGCAGCTTCTGCAAGAACGGGTGAGCGCCTTGAAGCGTTCCATGAGGCTCACAAAGATGTGCACTGTTGACTCGAACAAACAGTTCGCCGCTCTGGATGCCTTCAACTCGCTCAAGCCTGTTGTGCTGCTGCGTGTGGTTGGTCTCGTTGTCCATAGCGCTCATCTGCATTGCCGTGTTGCTTTTTTTGCGAAGAGACACACGCGAACACCGAAAAGATCTCTTTCAACTAGCGAAAAAGGTAGCCATGTCGCACTACAGTAATGGCTACATGCACTGTACGTCTACAGCCCTGATTGCAAGCTTATGCTTTGAACCGAGCCGGCCTTGGAGATACCCGAGCCAGATGGAAGGAGAGGTGTGGGCAGACGAGAAGGCTGGTGCTCTCCTTCCTCGTGGGCGCGTTTGCGCGCCTGACGGATCCACCGCAGCATGTTGGACCGGATGAACAGTCCACTGAGGTAGTGCTGCGTGAGCTTGGCCCGATGCAGCATCTTGACGCAAGTGCGCACCTCGTGCCACACCCGATCCAGTTTCTCCTGCAAAACTGTAATATGCACCGAGCTAGTGGCCTGGCGTTTGGTGTATGGTTGCTGGACTTGGAGCTGTTGGTACAAGGGGGGCGTACTGGCCACCAGCTTCTCGATCAACGCGCTCTGCTTCTTGAGGATGGTTTTGGTGGTTTTCTTCTGGTGAGCAGCTTCTAGTTGGTGCACCACGTCAGAACGCACACTGCGCCAATACCTCGCTAGGTCCTCGACCTCTCGTTGGGTAGACACAACGTTGGCGCGGCCTACAGACAGGCGCAAGTCCTGCAGGTCACGTTCGTCCAGGTTGACTTCGGGTAGGTGTGTGTCGAAGGCGCGAAGCTGGTACGCACGCGTCACACGCATGAACATTTCGAGGTTCATGAACTCCTGGCCAGCATCGCCGAAGACCAGACGGCACTCTCGCACGGAGATACGACCCGCAGAGACCCCCGTGACAATTTTGACGAACTCGTCCATTCCTATTCGGTCACCGCCCAGATCATTTGCTGCGAATGCTTGGCGATACCGCTGTTTTCAAGGATGAGCATGGCACGAGAAAGATTAGAGGGGAAGATCAAAGCCACACAAATATCCACCTTACCTCATCAGTTTGGTGAGTCTTTGCCGTCCACTGCTTCAGGAAGATATTCATGACATCGTCGAGCTCGACGAAAGGGGTCGTTCCATCAATATGGTCGACGATTTCGACAGCATTTTCGTCGTTCGCTTCACCAGCAACGGACAGGTCGGTCATTCCTACCAGTGCCGCCGCTTTGATGCGGGGAACTCCTTCAATCTCCGCACGCAACGCACGTATCGCCGTCTCCGTCAGTGAAAACGTAAAGAGTGCGTTAGTGACAGCCAAGGCGTGATGCACATCGATCGGACAGCTTCCACTCGAGGTTTCATCTAAGCGCTTGCCCGACTGGAAAAGCCTCATTTGTCCATAGAATAGATGGGCGAGGGCATGCATGTAGTAGAGGAACACATCGTAGCTCGGTGGTCCTGATTCATATGCGTCCGATGTTTTCACATCTCCCAATCCACAGGCCGAGGCGAAGAATGCCACACGCGGATCATCCTGGAAGGCGACCAACCCGTTCAGCAGATTCTCAAGACGTGCACCTACCGCCGCCGGTGCATTGTACCGAGCAACCAAATAGTCGCATACGAACGGAGCAACGGACCAAAGGCTCGCGTTCTCCAATTGCAAGTGATCGGTCTTGAGAAACTCAAGCCAGATGTCCAGTACCAACGCCTTCACCCGCGGCTTGGACAAAGAAGGCAACAATTCTCTCGTTCCGTCAGCGTCCTCTCTAGATAGCAAGGTAGAGTGTGCTCGTAGGTATAGCTGCCACATCGAAGGCACCTCACCGCCTCTAGCAATGAGAATTCTCTCGCCGGTGCTGTTGTCACCGTTGGAAATTGGTGCAGCCTGGAATCCACTGGTCTCACCGCTTCGGGGTTGACGCTTCCTTCCTGTCGTCGGCGCCGACGGAGTCAGTTTCTTCGCCCGGGCAGGACGCAATAGTGTTCGACTTCCTCTGTTGTCCTTATTACCCCGGTCTTGAATAGAAGAAGCGACTACGGCAGGACCCGGAGTGCTCACTGCTGCCACCCCAGCCTGATACGACAAGAATCGCCGTGGGTTGTACCCGACGACGGCGATCTGGGGGGCCACAATAGCTCCAAAGACGGTAGAACGGCCGTGTAGATAAATGCACTGATGTTCTTTCCTGCGCGTACTAGCCTCTCGCTGTTTTGCTTGCTCCACGTCCGAGACAGAGAGGGCTCTATCTAAAGCTGCAAGGTCCAAAACCGCAGTGGTGCCATCCATGACTGCTGCCAGTAGCCGTAGTAGCGTGTCACCACCTTCGACATGATTAGTCTAGTGTAACGAAATAGGGGACATCCCGATGCGTTAGAATAATGATCACAGTACGTTAAGATTCACCTCACGTACCCGTTGCACGACGCTCTGGCGTAGTAGCGTATCGTTGGAAGCCACCATATCTACGAAGAATGGTGCCCAAACATCGATATTGCCCAAAAAGACCTCCTGCAGCACATTCGGATCTATTGCGCTCAGGCATACAACGAGGTGCGGGGACGCTTGAAGCTCATGAAGTAGGTCACGGTTTGGACGGGCAATCTGAGAATCATCACTGCTATTGTCACTGCGGCTTTCACGATATTGAAAAACTTCTCGCAAAACGGCTAGCACAGCAGATTGATCTTCCAACGCAAGGCGTTCGAGGGTAGCCACCGATGCTCGTGAGATGAAGTTCTGGACTCCCGGTGTCTGCTGGAGTAGCAGCATGAGCTGGAAGAAAGCCGATACATCGCCACGCTGGTGCATTTTAATAAACAGCAATTGTAGCGGCTTCGGATGCTCAAGCAACAGATCTGTCAGGTCATTCAAATGGGACGTGAACCACTCAAGTAGTAGCAACGCTCCCTGCTCCAAAAAATCGCCAGGTGGTAATGCCATAGCCAACTCCTCAGCAGCAATCGACAGCTTTCTCAGCCTGTTTATCGGTAGAAAAGCCTCGTGGCCTCCAGCGATGCTGGGAGGCTTCCACAGTAATTGAACTCCTCTGTGTTTTTGGACCAGTCCGTCCAAGAAATCACAAGCTTTGGGGTCCAACGAAAGGAAGCGCTTCACTGGCTCAGTAAACTTCGTGATTGAAAAGAGCAGCATGCCTGGATTCAGCGCAATGGCGCTGAGAAGCGTCTCTGGGCTACGGTTTACTGCATTGACAAGTAGCTCTGGATTGCGACGCTGTCCAGAAATGATGGCGTTCATCAGCTCCGTGAGTTTGCGCTCGTCGTCTGAACGACTACCTTCAAGTTCCAGCCGCTTCTCGTGTGCATCCTCGCATCGATGGAATCGCTCTTGAATTGGTTCAGATGGCTCCACATACGTACACAGCAGGTCTCGAAGCTTTATGCGAGCTTCCATCACTATTTTCTCCCCAATGACGTCTAAATGACTGCCCGGTTCACCATTATGTTCTTGGAGAGCAACCACTTGCTGCTGTTCAATCTCACATAGTAAATCGAAAACGTCTTCGCACGTGCGAAGGACATCACTGTGAGATGCAAGAAGCTGTTCTGGCAGGATCCCGGAACTCACCGGCTTGGAACATCCTTGATTGGGAGACAATTGGATTTGACTCAAGCGCCCGTAACCGGGACTCGATGAAACCAGCGCACCCAACAAAACCTGCGGGATGGAGGCCTTCGAATCTGCGCTAGCGTAAGGCGAGTCCCCAGAATCACCACTAAGCAGTATGGTGCGTGCACGACCACGAAAACCGCGAAGCTTTCCTAGCGCTCGTGGGGCTGTTGGTGCCAAGCCGACATGTCTTCCCGAGACCGAAGGCTTGCTCGGGCCAGACTCATTGATGATTCCAAGTTGCGAGGCCAAGTTCAAATTTCGCCGTGAGAGTTGGCGCTGGTGGTGGATCAACTCGGAAACATACGTCTCCTCCAGCGCATGCAGCACGCTCTTGAGTGTAGCAGCAGCCTGAGTGGTAGAGATGGATGGGTCGAGCGCCTTGTACGCTAAACGCTTTTCTTCTGTGCTCAACCTTTGCCACACAAGAATCACGAGGCGGACACGCTCTTGGAGCACAAGACTTGCGAGAGCAGCCCCTCGCTTTCGCGTTTCGTTCCATGACATGGACTCTGGGCCAGTGTCACTAGTATCACTGTCTGACGTCTCAACTAGGGGGAGCTGGTTAGATGATGCCTGTGTCGTTGCGGTAGCATTCCAAAGCACAAGAAGGAGTTCGTCGTCGAGTACAGGCGCCAGCATCTCAGTCACAGCATTGACACGACGGGATAGATCCATTTGCTGCAGTAGCTGACCGACGCCAGCCGCACTTAGTTGATCAAACACGTGCTGCTCCGCCAGCTCGCGCAATTTTACCAACTTCGCGATCTCCTCGTCCTGGGTAGCTATTTGCTTACTCTGGCGCCATGCAACTTCCGCATACTGCTGCTGCTTTTCAAACCCTTGGTCTGGATCATACTGCGTGTACACCGAATTTGCTAGCCCGCCAACAAGCACGCTTCGGAGTAATGCCGACGCCCCACACACACCGAGGATTTTGTCCGTAGCTTCCAGGCAAAGGGCAGTGCAAATGGGATTCACACTTCCTGCATCAGGGTTTCCGAAGCGGCCCCGCTCAGAGTGTCGAAGCAACGCTTGCCAGATACGAGCCATCTTGGTCTCCTGCGTCATTGAGGGGTCCTCGAATTGCTCTGCCCGCCGCGATACTGTGCTGAAAAGTACTTCATCCAGATCTACCATCGCTGGCTGCTGCACCGGGTGGTTCAGCTCTAAGCCATTGAGAGTTGGCAAATCCGACGTTGCACTAACGGCGCGAGGGCCATCGCGCCGACGCCGAGGACGCGTCTCCACGAAATTGAAGTTCGGTAAAGTGACCCCGATGTTAGTGGCGCGATCCAGTGTTTGGTTTTTCCTTAGGAGCAGTCGGCGTGGTGGGGCCATCACTACAAAAGCGAAAGCAGCGTCCCTGATTGATGACTTGTTAGCGAGAGCGACCGGTACATTCGCGAAGTTGCCCAGTAGACAGGAATACTAGCAATGCCGGAATCGTCTCGATAATTTTGGCGACAAACGGTTTTGGGGGGGGGGGGGGGGGGGTGAAAAGGAAAACAGTGGAAGCTACAGCAGCAGCATACACGCTCGAGGCTCGTAGGACATATTCACTCGCAGGGCTCCATCAAAACACCAGCGCTACAGAACAGCCGCCTGCCGCGGTTTCATGCGCTTCTTGAGCTTGGCCAGTTCCAATGCCATCAACTCCTGTGACCATGCGCGCAGCGACTCGACCATCTTCTTCTTGAGAAATTCTTCAGCCATCGCGTTGTCATCTTCGCGTGAGATGTCGTCGTCCATGTCCGTGTATGAGGCTCCAGCGAGGACAACAGCAGCATCCCTCGCGCTGCCGCTGCTGCTACTGCTGGTATTGCCATTCATAACCCCGAAGCCGCCCATGCCTCCGCCATCACTTTCCAGATAGGTAGACATGTCCTTGAAAAGTCCAGCAATATCCTTCGTACCATTAGGAAAGAGAACCCGCATGCGTTCAATAGCTTCGTTGTCCTTCTTCCTCTTCTCAGCCTCCTGATCCTCGATAGCTACAATGGTTCGTTCCGAGTGTTCCTTGCGGTTGCGCAGACTGCGCACCCATCCATTCGA
This sequence comes from Phytophthora uliginosa, assembly GCA_024679075.1. Classification (NCBI taxonomy): domain Eukaryota; phylum Oomycota; class Peronosporomycetes; order Peronosporales; family Peronosporaceae; genus Phytophthora; species Phytophthora uliginosa. Next base: position 711 of record JAIKVD010000198.1, on the reverse strand, counting down.
CCCTCGGAAGTCTTCGACGCCGAGCTCTTCAGCGTACCGCTTGCCCACGTCACGAATGAGCGTGTCCGACACGGTTCCGTTCTTCTCTCGGTTCATGTCGAACCAGTTCTCCACCAGCCGGTTGACCTTGTCGAACCTGGACTTCTTGTTGATGTGCTTGGAGCAGCCCGAGACGTTGTCCTTGTAGTAGGCCTTCTTGAACTCTTCCTTGCGCTTCAAGATGCGGCTCACCGTGCTCTTGTTGAGTCCGAACTGCTCCGCGAGTCGGATGCCGTTCACGACCTCCTTGCCGTGTGGGCTCGACATCGCCCCGCCCTCCCTCTTGCTGCGACTGGAGGAGCTCTTGGGGTCGTACTGGTACTGCTCTGCCACTTCGATGATGTGGATCTTGGTCTGCAGGTCGATGCTCACGTTCGTGCCCTGCTTCCTCTTCTTGCCCGACTTGGTCGAAGTGGACGTCATGTCCCCCACATGAGACGAGACAACTAACCGTCCACTATTGGGGTCGTACTTTCCAGTGCCGGTATCTCTCGGTACGGTGAGGTTAATTGCGTCGGCTAGGCTTCTATATTCGTCGTTAGACTTCTGCATCTCGGCGTTAAAATCGCCTGCAGCGCTCTCGCTCTGGAAGTACTGCTGCACCACGCTCAGCTGCTGGCGACTCGCCGCCCTGGGCGACGACGCCAGCGGCAGCAGCGTCGGGGACGTGGG
>JAIKVD010000197.1:355-27220 GCA_024679075.1 Phytophthora uliginosa | reverse complement strand
GGGCTGGCGGTTCGCCAGCGAGCGCAACGGCGCCATGCTCTACGAGATGGCCGGCCGCAACCTGCCGCAGAACGTCACCACCGCCAGGAAATTCGGGCGCGGCGCGGGCCACTCGTCCGATTATTATCTCGTGCGGGCCGTCACCACGGTGCACACGGGCGTGGCCGCCATGCTCGACCTGTTGCACTCGTCCACGACGGAGGAGTACCGTCTCGTCATGCGGCAGGTTTTCAACCAGTATTTCCAGAACGGCGTCACGATCGACAAGTTGACGTGTACCACCCCGCCACCTTTCGCGGAAGACCCGGACGCCGGTGCGGAAGGCGCGCGTCGAAGTTACTCGGAGGATGACGCGTACTCGGTCAACTGGCTGACGCTCAAGGCCCAGTCGAAGCTCGGGAGTATCGAGAACCACCGAGATTTCACGCTAGTTTCGTACCAGGACGCCTTTTCACGACACGACTCCGGGGTCTTGGAGCGAATCGGCACGGGCACGATCCGTGCTAGATCCAACACGTCCAACTTCCAGGTGCAGAGCAGATTGGTCGGCGTCCACGTGCTCAGCAGCGTCAACTTCCAGGATGTCCCGGAGCTGCCGATTCCGCAGTGCACGGACCGACTGCACTTCCGCAACTCAGGTTTCGTCATCGAGGAGACCTCGGAGCCGAACGTTCTGAGACTTTCGCTGTTGTTATCGCTGCTGCCGACCAAGGCGACGTTGAAGTATGCTAGAAAGTACCAGCGGTGGCTGCAGGCGTTAGCGAGTTGTATTGGCAATTTGGCGCAGGTTCTGAGGCCCGAGGTGACGCTGCACTGTCTGAGTAAGCTCACGTGGAAGCAGAGCGACCACTGCTTCATGTGCCTCAAGATGTTTCGTACGTTCCGCCGTTGCCACCACTGTCGGTTCTGTGGCGAGGCAGTGTGCGGAGCCTGCTCCAGCATGGTCAACATCAGCGGATACGAGGTCATGGACGGCAGTGGAAGTACGTTGGCAGCTACTTGTCTAGTGACGTCGCAGCGTCGAGAACCGATGAACGCAGATTTCAGTCAGACCGGAGATACGTGGCCCATGAACTCGGTAGAAAACATGAGTGCGACTCGCAACAGCAGCAGCACGCGAGGCTTCCGAGAGGCCAGAGGCTGCAACGCCTGTATCGCGGATTTGCACCAAGGACTTACGGCTTCAACTGTGGTCAAGACTAGACGGTCCGACTCCAGCAACAACAGCGCCGATAACCGAAGCAATTACAGCGCGGACAGCCCCTTGGTGCCTCCCACTACGACTCGACTGAGCAACGATGATGAGGAACCTATCTCGTATGACAGCGCCGACGACGTCATCTATGAGCGGCGATTGGGCTCCATCGCGACGTATATTCCGTCCGAAGGTGGTCCAGGTGCGTTGGTAGAGGAGAACGGGCCATTCACGGCCAGTACTCTCGGACTGGATGAACCGGTGGATGAGTTCCCGGCCACGTCCGACGAGCTGCAAGACAAGTTCCCGGCCGTGGACGAACCTGCTCCGCCACGATTCCGCAATGTGTCGGACCCGGACCAACTGCGTCGCATGCGCAATGTTTCGGACCCGGAACTGCCGCAGCGTCTCAAGGACAAGCACAGCATGGTGTCCATGTCCACGGTGAGTAGTTCGTTCTCGCGCTCGTCAAACGACCGCTACACCAACGACAATGCGTCGCAGTACTCGCGCGGTACCAACTTCTCGGCCATGTCGGACGGATCTTCGGCTTGTGATCTCTCTCGTGACCCGGACATCTTGGCCCTGGCAGGTCTGTCGATGAAGCCCAGACCGTCGGATGACCTGTACGAACCTGCACCGGTGCAGCGACCGCCTATGCCTGCCAAGAGCTACGATCCTTTCTCGAACCAGGTCCCCGACGAGCCCAAGCAGAGAGCGGAAGCAGTTCTGAGGACCCAGAAGAAGCTTCCGAACAACGAGGACGACGACTCGTTCAACGGGAGGACGGTCTCTACGCCGTGGCCGGGCAGCAGTAGCGTGGACGGCCGCTACCGCAGCAACACAACGAGCACGCGCGATGATGGGTTTGTGCCGCCCCAGCCCGACATGCTTCGGCCAGCCGACGTTCTTCGCCACCGCAGCCAAACCACGGCTGCTCTAGGCTGGAACCCCGCTGCGACAGCGCCGTTGTCTTCAACTTCTGGATCAAAGGAGAGCAGCTCAAAGCCTACCAACTTCGCCAGCTCCTGCATCCATCCTTCCAAGCCCGCGACCTCAACGACTGCGACTGCAGCAGCCGTCACAGCTTCGACGGGGCCGACCAGCCAGCAAGACCAGGTCACAGGAAGCAGCACAATTTATTTGACTTCGACAGCTCGACGAGGATCCGTCCCGAGACCGATGCAGCAGATGCACCGCCTTCCAGCTTCCGTCCCGGAGGACAGCGCGGCGTCGGATCACTCGGACCGCAACGACATGATCCGGTTGTCCCAAGCTGGCCAGGCGGCATCGAACTTCGTTGTGTTCTCGGACTCGAGGCGCGAATCCATTTTCACACGGGCGGATGACGGTCAGGACATGATCCCGCTTGACTTTTAAGACCTGGAGACGAATGCAGTCGAGGTGCAAGTTGAAGTGCTCGATCGAAGAGCTATTTATCATTGGAGAGTGTCGTATCGCAATATAACGCCGTGCAAAGCAGATATTTTGCATTTTTTTTTCAGATTGGTGGGGTCGGTGACTGTACAGTATTCATTAGACATCAACATCCTGCATCGTCGGGGCGATCATTCCGGCGGTGGTCATCAACATTCTCACGCCAATATCTTCCAGGATCTAGATCAACAGCACCAATACCAATGCGCTTTTCAGGATCCAGCGACACATTCACTCAACCAAGTCCCATTCATTATCCTCTTGGAACTCAGGTGGCCGGGGACACATTTTCCCTTCCTTCACCGTGAACTCGACCCCTATGTCGTCCATTCTCATCCCCAAGGATACTTCCCTCGATGATACACATTCCAAACGCGTAAATATCCGAGGCAAAAATGGTCAGCTTCCCCTCTAAGCACTCGGGCACCTTCCACCGCACAGCACCAGTCGTCATGGTGTCTTCCGGCGTCGTCGAGGGTGGGGCGAGAATACTCAACCCGATCGTCGCAAACGAGGATATTGTCCCCTTTCAAATCGTCGTGAACAATGTTGTTGTCATGGAGATGCTTGATCCCCAGAGCTGCCTGAAGCAACCGAAACCAGGCCTCGTGACGCCGTCCCTTTTCCGGCTTCAAATAATCGACGAGCGTCGCGAGCTCGCAAACGAAGAAGGGCTGCTGGCCCTCGTAGCATGCACCGTACAGCTTGATCAAGTTGGAGTGATTCAAAGTGAACCACAAGTCTGCTTCTCGACGGAAATTCCCCCGGCCCTTGTCGGTGCGATTAACCGGGTTCAGTAACTTGACCATGACATCGGTTCCGAACCATTTGCCGTAGTGCACAGAAGCGAATCCTTCGCTGCTGAAGTGTTTTCCCAGCTCGACCTGGTAATTCATCACAAACCGCTTGGGGGGTGGCTCTCCGAGATTCGCGTGTTGCACATCTGGCATTCTCTTCGCCCTATTCGCAGCTTCCTGGGGCACCAACTTCATTTTCTTCATAGTGTCGGGCGAGTACGCCCCAGCGCGATTGTGCACCTCAAACCGCATAAATGCCAGCGCCTCTGGCCACTGATCTTTGCTGACTTCCTCGAGAAATCGTTCCAGGTTGTCTGAGCACGCCCGAAACAAGACATACTGGTGCGCTTGGTCTTGCCCCCATGTGGGGTGCCACTGATAGCACGAGTCATTTCCACTCGGCTGGAGGAGCGTATCAGCTTATCGATCTGGTAGTGATAACGGGACGTCATATTGGCTACTGTCCGCGACGCCGTACGCGGAGTACTGTCAGCTTAATCGTCCAAGTCATCGCCTGCTACTTCGACGTGCTGCTGGAATTGCCAAAGTAACTTGCAAATGTCTTCCAAAAGCTTCTGCGTAGGCGACTCGGGGGATTTTTCAAGCTGCTTGTACATGCCTTTGAAGCGCGTGAGCACACGAACCATCGAGCGTTCGCGCGGGTCGTCAATTTTTTCGCATGCTTCGTCGCACTCACCAAGCATTCTAGCAAGGTTCTGTGAGCGTATAGCGTATATGTACTCGCTCAGACCGATCCGTTGCTGGCAAGATTCATCGCTCGTCGATGTTCCGCTATTGATAATCATCTTTTACCCCGCGTTGACCAGTCCAAGCCTTTCCCTAGGATTCGTGGCACACAGCCCTTGCAATATCGCCCATTCTTCCTCGTCGATGAACGTCGATCGGACCTCAGGGAGCTGAGTCCACGGTTCATGAACGTACTGGAGACCAAACGCGCAGTTCGACACGTAGCGCCACAAATCCATTTCGTACGCTGACGGGAAGCAACTTCCGTGAATGACGAAAGGTTTGCCGACGTAGGACGCGCCGTAGAATTTGCGCAGATGCGGGTGGTTCAGCTCCGTCCAAATCGACGCCAGTCGCACGCAAACCTCCTCACTTACTTCTCCATGAATTTCTTCACTCAGGTTTTCATCAAGATACTTCTTGCGCGCTCTGTTGTCCCATGCTTCCTTCCTGTCTTCCAGCTTGGTCGTGCTAACCCACGCCCACTCATGCTCGGACGTGACGAACCGGCAACTCGCCCGACACAAGGTTGGCCTTCCGGACAACCAACTCGTAGACCATCGAGATGGTGTCCAGCTCCTCGGCCATCAACTTGTCTCGGTATTTTTCATCGTCACCAGCGAACGGGATGAGTCCGTCGTGGTACTTCTCAACGCAGTAGCGGAGTAGCGTCACGATCTCAAGTTGCTGGTTCTTGTCGCCAAGTGCGGCGATCAGCTGCTCTTCTCCATGCACAAACGTCTCAAAGACTTGCAGTCGTTCCTGACGTTCGACTAGACGTTGGTGGTGCCATTCTTCTCGTTACTCCGAGTCAAGAATGTCCAGTGTATCCAGAGCGATGTCGATGTGTTTGTGCAGCAGAACCACGACGCGCCCCGTGTCCGCTTAAAGAGCACGTTGGCTTGACTCGAGCTGCTCCTTGAGCTTCCGAGTGAATCGCACCATGATGGCCACGGTGCTCATCTCATGACGACACTGGCCTCGCACCTTGCCCACACAAGTGGTCGGCCAGTCGGTCCTCCGTGCGGAAGTCCCCCTCGTGGCTCGAGTGCCAGCGACACTCCTCCGAGAGTTTGGATTCCATCCAGAACTTGGTCATCGTCTTGCTCATGGCGTTCGTGGCCATGGGTCTCGTCGTCCTTCCGAGGCAAAAGCCACTGTGTGCAGTGTTCATGCAGGACGGTGCCTGCCCATACTGGACCGTTCCCTGTATTGATTGATATTGCATTGAACACGATCGAGTCTCATCTCGATCGGCCGCACCTGGACGAGGACAGCGAAGCAGCGAAATAACGGTGCAAGGCTGGTGTTGAGCAGATTTGGCAACTGCTTAGCCGATCCGGTACCAATGGGTTCGCATGAAGGTGCACTAATCTGCACTCTTCCTTACGCATTCAACACGACCACCGACAGCAACCACCAAGCGTGGTGCGAACTTCTGTGCCGGTTGCGGCCGCATCGATATGTGCTTCAGTTGGGTACACTGGCCGGACTGACATCTTGGTGGGTACAAGGTGCTACTGTAGTGATGTGCGCGTACATGTAGCGCCAAGACGCCATTCTTCAATTTGCGTCGGAGGTATAATAGCGAAGGGTGGATTTGCTCGAAGATGGTCGTCAAGGGAAGTGTCCGGGTGGAGACAGGTGGACCTGGACCTGTAAAGGAGAAGACTGGAGTGACCCAGAACCGAGCAGCAGCTCTGGCTTGCTATCAGCCTGCAAGGATGGCCAGATGAACGCCGTTCACGAGTTTCTAAAGCAAGGAGTGCCAGTTGATTCGGCAGACGAAGCTGGTGTCACTCCGTTGATTAATGCAGCTGAAAACGGACACACAGCGGTGGTCAAGTTGCTGCTCGAGAGTGGAGCCTCGACCGACTTGGTGAGTGATGCGGGCTGGACGGCGCTGATGGTGGGGGCCGATGAAGGTCATGTCGACATTGTCAAGCTCTTAGTTGAGAACGGGGCGTCGGTCGACGTTCAAACGCCCGATGGGTACACTGCTCTCCACTTTGCATGTGAGCTAGGACTTCTGGACGTGGTGAAGGTGCTCGTGGAGTTCGGAGCTTCCATTGATCTCTCCGACGAAGAAGGCGATACCCCGTTGATAATGGCGACCGAAGACGGACATACCAGCGTGATGGCCGTACTTTTGGACAAGGGAGCTTCGATGGACAAGAAGGACCCGGAAGTGAGGATGTCGCGTGTCTTGAAGGCCAACTTAAAGCGGTGAAGCTACTAGTCGATCATGGGGCGTCCATGAACGTGGCAGACGACGACGGTGATACGCCCCTGATTTTTGCAGCTCAATATGGGTACTCAGAAGTGGTAGAGGTTCTTCTCAAACACAACGCGCCCATTGACTTGGTCAACCAAGCGATGTGGTCGCCACTCATGAGAGCTGCGGAGTGGGGTCATCCTGCTGTAGTGGAAATGCTGGTGGAGAATGGTGCTGCAATTGACAAGCAACGGCCGAACGGAGCCACTGTATTGAACATCGCATGCGAACACGGTCACCTGGAAGTTGTAGTCACACTCGTGAATCATGGCGCTAGCCTGGAGCTAGCTGATGCGGACGGCTACACGCCGCTGATATGAACGCGCAGTTACCGAGTGGGAGTACGGCCCTGCTCACCGCTGTTTGGTACAAACGACTGGAGGTCGTGCGGATTCTGTTGGATAACGGCGCCGACATTAATTTGTGCGGAGACTTCCAGAGCTGGCCGCCGTTGAACGTGGCATACTTCAGCGGCTACAGTGAGTTCGTGCAGCTCATCTTTGAGCGAGTTCCTCCCGAGAAGGCACTTTCCTTCGCGGAGCTTGTTTTTGCAGTTAAATCCAAGGAGGAAACTCCGCCAGCCCCTCGAAAAGCTGGAAGTGTTGACCAAAACCATCGAAATGGAGATACCGCACTGAGAATTGCATGCGAACGCGGAAATATCAAGGCCGTGGGGAGGATGCTGGATAAACCCAACAATGATATCAACTTGGGAGACGATGAGGACTGGACCCCGCCTATGAGTGCCTGTGAATATGGCAACACTGAAGTGGTAGCGTTGCTACTAGCAAAGGGAGCGAGAATCAACGCGGCGTCAGCGGACGGAACGACCGCTCTTCAGATGGCCTGTGAGTTCGAGCACCCCGACGCGGTTAAACTACTTCTCGAAAACGGAGCTCGGTTGATTTGGCAGACGAAGAGGGGTATACCCCTTTAATTCTCGCAGCTGAGAACGGCTATACGGACGTGATGGAGATGCTACTCGCACGTGGGGCATCTATTGACAGCCAACGGGTCGAGGATGGAGCTACAGCCCTTCGGATTGTATGTGCGGATGGGCGACTTGATGTCGTCAAGCTTCTTCTTAAGCATGGCGCGTTCATCGACTTTGTCGACAACGAGAACTACACTCCGCTTCGGTCTGCTGCGTGGAACGGCAACACAGCAGTGGTTCAGTCCTGGTGGATCAGGGCGCTTCGGTTGACTTGACGCAGAACGATGACTGGACCCCGCTCATGAGTGCTTCGGAATACGGCCACGCCGACATTGTAGCGGTGCTTGTGAACAACGGCGCATCGGTCAATAAGCAGGTCGCACGCGGGCTCACGGCTCTTCATATTGCGTGCACGAATGGAAAAGTTGAAGTGGCTCAGCTCCTTCTTGACCAAGGTGCGGTGATTGACATGGTAGATGTCGAAGGTAACAGCGCACTGATCTGCGCCGCTGAGAATGGCCACACAGCTGTGGTGGAGTTGCTGGTAGAACGTGGCGCATCTACTAGTTTGGCAAACAACCTCGGTTGGACCGCATTCAAGAGCGCCAAGGAAAAAGGCCACAAGGAGGTTATCGCAGTGTTGCAAAAGCGGTCTTAGTGGGCACGCGTTCGAATGCGGCTTCTTGGCATGTTTCGACGTAAGGTGAGAGGTTAATCGCCAATGCTCTTCAGTTGTGTTTAAATCACAGAAGTTCGGTAGCGGTGAAGCGTTGAAATTGTTCGGTTGAAAAGGATTAAATTTGAAAGTAGCCGTTGGAATGTGCTATAATTTACAAGTTGAATTACTCACACACGTCACACATCTTTTGCGAGATGGTAATTTGAACGCTATAATATCAGCGAGGCGCCTCGCGCGGCCATTGTGTACACGCAGCGGACAACACCAGCGTCCAGCACGCTGTCCCAGAGAACCAAATGACCGCTAGGAAATCCGCTCCTGGGTTCATGCTTTGCTGTCGATGGCTTCTTGAAACCGGCAGGAGATCGACGCTAGAATCTAGAGCTTTTTTTCTCTCGTCGCCGCGCCTGAATGTTTGGAAATCATCCAAGGAGCGGCTACAAATTCATCTACAATGATCGTTCAGGGTGCACCGTGCAGGGTGGTCGACTCTCTTTCTTCTCGCTAATGGCCAATGTGGACGAACAGAGATCGCAACAGCATTTTTTTGAGCTACCCAATCACGCGCAAGTTGAAGCGTTGGGCGCGAAGAGTCGCAGTGGAGACTTTCCTTTGAGACCGTTATGCTGCGTCGGTACACCCGCTGCACCCGTGAACCAGGCCGAGGGAGTCCATTACTGTACGTGAGGGCCCCAATGGATGTTAGCTCCCTTCGTGGCGTGCGCTTTCACCGATTCCAACGCAAATACGTCAGGGAGTAGATTGTTTTTTCGCCAGCTTGATCCGGTAGGTCTTGGCAGGTCAAACGACGTGTTCGTGCGCAAGTCTGTCGCCGCTGCCTTTCCTCGATCGTTCGGGCCGTTTTCGCGCCGTTCGTTTCGGTCTGAAACCCCTCGTTTTGGCACCTGCATTCGCCTTCCCCTGCCTCGAGCTGCACATTTCTCCTTTTGCTACGAAGGACCCACTTGGCCGCGCGACTCGCTTGCTCTCCAAGATCCAACTTGCTCCAAGCATGCTTCCCGTCAAGTACCTGGTCGCGCTGATCGCCATGTGCGCCTCCCACGCGTGTGTGGTGAGCGCAGGGGGCTACCCTCCCCCGGACTTCACTCAGTCGGACACAGTCACGCCCGTGACGTACACCACGGCTCCAGTGACGGAAGAAGCTGTGCAAGCCTACGTGGACACCCCGGCAGTGACCGAGTACGTGAAACCCACCCCGGTCCCCGACACCGAAGCAGTAGAAGTCCCGGTTCAGGAAGAGCAATTGGCTCTCATTCCAGCGGAAACGGAAGCTCCGACGGAGACGCCGTGCCCGGAGACGGCAGCTCCCGAGACGGAGGCGTCGACCACTTCACCGCCAGTGGAATATGTGCCCGTGACTGAGGCACCCACGACGCCGACGCCCATCCAAGAGCAAGAAACAATTGACTATGTGCCGACGCCCACAGAGGCAGCCACGGAAACTCCGTGTCCCGAAACCCCGGCGCCCGTGACCGAAGCACCCACGACACCGACGCCCGTGACCGAAGCACCCACGACGTCGACGCCCGTGACCGAGGCACCCACGACGCCGACGCAGGAAGAAACAGTCGAGTACGTCCCCACGCCGACAGCCACGGAGACTCCGTGCCCGGAATTGCCAACCCCACCGCCCGAGGTGGAAACAGAAGCTCCGACGCCCGAGGTGGCAACGGAGGCTCCGACGACAGTGCCTCCAGTGCAAGAATCGGGTGAGTATTACCCCACTCCCACAGAAACGCAGCCCACCGAGACACCGGTGCAAACCGAAACGGAGACTGCTGCTCCACCGGCACCGACTGAAACACCGTGCCCGACGTTCACTCTTGTCCCGGACACGCCTGCTCCGGAGGAGGGTCAGGCCACTGACTACACCCCGGAGGTGACGGAGACGGCGCCTCCGCAGGAAACTCAAAACCAGGAGACCATTCCGTACACCCCGGAGGCGACGCAGACTGCCGTGGATGTCCCAATCTACATCGACACGCCGGTCCCAACCACCCCCTGCCCTGTATTCACCCTCGTGCCGGATACACCTGCCCCCGAGACTCAAACCCAAGAGACCATTCCGTACACCCCAGAGGCGACGCAGACTGCCGTTGATGTCCCAATCTACATCGACACGCCGGCCCCAACCACCCCCTGCCCTGTATTCACCCTCGTGCCAGACACGCCCGCTCCTGTTGTTGAGACCCCTGTCCCGACCACCCTTGTGCCGGACACGCCTGCCCCAGAGCAGACCCAGGAGTCCATTCCGTACACTCCTGAGGCGACGCAAACTGCAGTTGATATCCCGCTGACCTTCGCCCCGGAGACGCCTGCGCCGGCTCTAGAGACGCCTTGCCCTGCAGTCACCTTGGTTCCGGAGACGCCCGCCCCGACTGCGACCGAAGAGGCTGCGTACACTCCGACCCAAGAATCGCAGCCCGTACCTGTCACCGACGTCCCGTTGCCCCCGTACACTACTGCTCCTCCAACTGAGACCCCCTGCCCCGATACAACCGCCCCAGAGGCCGATCAAACTCAGACGGAGGACGCCCCAGCTGAGGGAAGCGCTGCCCAGCAGCAGGACGAAACCACCGAAAGCTCTGCGGGCACCGTCACGGCCGCGTCCGACGCGACGGAATCGACGGAATCGACCGAGGACACATTCGCCCAGCAGTTGCCCAGCGCGGCGCAGAACCGCAACCTCCGAGCGAACTGAGGCGGCGTTGAGGTGTTTTCCGCGGCTTCTTCTTGCGTATCGGACCAGTCAGTGTCAGTCAACTGGCGCCTGGTTCGTCCATGGGTTTGCATTCCTGGTTTTGCATTGTAGAGATTTTAACGTCACAGTCAATGCAAGCATTACACTTCACAAAAATTGTTCAATCCGAGTAATAAAACCCATATGGGTTATTGGGTTTTATCCAGTACACCCCAGAGTCATTCTTGTGTTGTGTACCCATTGACGGGGTTTAGTTCATAGACGCAGCGGAACTGATATCTAAGGGGGACAGCAACGTCAAGTTGACCAGCAGCAGAGTCGAGTCATTCTTAAATTGACTCGATAGGGACATTGGCCATCGCAAAAAGACGGAGGACCCCGTCCCTAGACGATGCCAATCACCCCGTCAAAAGGAGGTGAACTTGCTGGTTAGGTGGACGGGAGTAACGTGCATGGGTGGACGCCGCTGATGAAAGCTTCGGTTGATGGTGACGTGGGTGTGACAGCGCAGCTCTGGAAGAACGGGGTGAACATCGCCACCCAGTCACCCAAGGGGGATAATGTGCAGCTCGCGAGTATGGGTGGACATTTAGAGATTGTGAGGGTCCTCGTCGAGAACGGAGCAGCAATCGACTGGACGGACGAAGACGGCGACAGCGCTCTGAGCTCTGCTGCTGAGTATGGGCGGACGGATGTCGTGGCGTTTCTGATGGAGAACGGAGCAGACCGCGACGTGGTTTCGGATCGAGGGTGGACGCCGCTTCTGCGCGCTTCAGGGAATGGCCACGCTGATGTTGTTCGCGTTCTGCTGAAGGCCGGAGTGAGTGTGAACAAGCAACTTCCAGACGGTTCTGGCGCCCTTCAACTCGCTGCTGGACATGGGCACGTGGAGGTTGTCAATTTACTGCTTGGCGGTGGTGCGTTGATGAATTTGGTGGACAGCGCCGGCGATTCCCCGCTGATAGTTGCAGCTAAACACGGACAGACCGACGCGGTGAAGGTTTTGTTGGAAAAGGGTGCAGCCATCGATTTAGCTTCGGGAACTGGGTAGACTTCACTACTGTGTGCTTCTGAGAATGGGCACGCGGATGTTATCAGGCTCCTGCTGGCGAAAGGAGCCAATGTGAACAAGCGGCTCCCAAACGGTTCTACTGCTCTCCGCGTCGCTGCTAGCAACGACCACTTTCAAGCTGTCGAATTGCTGCTTGAATTCGGGTTCCAGTGGATGTGGTGAACGGTGACGGAGACACGCCGCTGTTTGTGGCGGCGGCAAGTGGACGCGCGAGTGTTGTGAAGCTGCTGATAGAGCGCGGAGCGTCTGTCGTCGTGACCAACAATTCGGGTTGGACAGCAGCGATGAAGGCCGCGGAATTGGGACATCGAACGGTGATAAAAGCCGTTCTCAAGAGCAACACTGCAACGAAGGTAATTGATATGCAACTACCTAGCGGAGCGACTGCACTCAACGTCGCGTGTGAGCACGGGCGCTTTGATGTTGTCGTCGCACTGGTGAACGCAGGAGCGGACCTGGAACTAGCTGACAACGAGGGCTATACGCCGCTAATTACAGCCGCGCAACTGGGATATTCCGACATCATCCAGCTCTTGGTGAACCGAGGTGCAAATGTGAACGTACAGTTGCCAAGCGGGGGCACTGCGTTGCTCACTGCTGTATGGCACAAGCGTCTGGCCGTGGTTCGGATTCTTTTGGACAACGGGGCAGATCTCGATTTATGTGGAGACTTCCAGAACTGGCCGCCGCTTACTGCAGCGTACTTCAGTGGCTTTATTGGCCTGGTGCAGCTTATCTACGAGCGCGTTCCTGACGATATAAACTATCCGACTGAAGGCCAAGCTCCTATCGCCCCACCTCGGCAAATTTCTGCTACGAACAATAGCGTGGACCAAAAGTATCGAAACGGGGACACGGCTCTACGAATTGCCTGCGAACGAGGGCAGTTAAAGGTTGTCGAGCGTCTGCTGGTGAGTACCGAAGCCGTCAATTTGTCGGACAGCAAGGGGTGGACTCCTCTGCATAGCGCTACAATTCACGGCCATGTTCAAGTTGTTGCAGCGCTATTGGAGAAAGGGGCCAGCGTCAACAAACAACTGCCCAACGGCAAATGTGCACTTCAATTGGCGTGTGAAGAGGGCCATTTCGCGGTTGCGACGGTCTTACTCGAGAATGGAGCGTCCATGACGTTGAAGGACGAAAAGGGCTTGGACGCGCTGACAATCGCCACCAGAAATGGACACGTTGATGTCGTAAAGATGCTTCTACAGATGGAGACGCTCCACAACTTCACTCGTCTGAGTCCAATGTTGCTCACGGGGGCATTGAAGAACGGTCATGCGAATGTTGTCGAGGTATTGTTGGAGAAAGGGTCAAGTGTAGACGGCTTACTCCCGAGCAAACAGACAGTGCTTCATGTTGCAAGTGAGTGCGGTCATGTCGATGTCGTCAAAATGCTTTTGAAGTTTGGCGCAACAATTGACATCGTCGATAAATTTGGTGGCACTCCATTGATGACTGCAGACAAAATGTCGTCGTAAAGTTTCTGTTGGAGAGAGGTGCGTTCGTGGATTTTGCCGGTAGAGATGGGAAGACTTCTCTCATGCTGGCGTCGATGAATAGCCACCTCGACGTGATTGCCCTTCTTCTGGAGAAAGGGGCAAGTATTGACATGGAAACTCTGGCCGGTGAAACAGCCTTAGCACCTGGATGCTGCTGAGCTCCTCTTTGGAAACTACGCCTGCACCTGGATGCTGCTGAGCTCCTCTTTGGAAACTACGCCTCCGGGACACCTGGATGCTGCTGAGCTCCTCTTTGGAAACTACGCCTCCAAACGTGTAGGCGGCCACAATGGCAGACTGCTGCTACAACCAGCTCTGCAGGGGCATTTTGATTTAGTGAAATTTCTACTGGAGAAAGGGGTGTATGCGGATGCTACGGACGATTCTGGCTGGAGTGTGTTGATGTGTGCATCCGACACCGGACATTCCAATGTTGTGGAGCTGCTCCTAAAGTACGGAGCAGATATCGAGTATCACGAAGAAAACGGTATGACCGCCTTGCATCGTGCCTGCTATATGGGCCATGTAGACGCTGCAAAGACTCTCGTTCAGAATGGCGCACCTATCAACCTGGCTGATAACAATCGTATATACCCCTTGATGGAAGCGATCGGGCAACCCGATATAGTTGAATTCCTCCTCGAAAACGGTGCGTCAGTCGATGTGATCGACAGTGATGGGGATTCGGCACTCATACAGGCGGCTAACGAGGACAATATCGACGATTTGAAGCTTCTTCTCCAGCACGGCGCGTCCATTGACTTGACCAACGACAACGGCTGGACTGCTTTGATGAGCGCTTCCAATCAGGGTCACAGCGAGGTGGTTACGACCCTCATAAGGAGTGGAGCGGACATTGACAGACAACTCCCCGATGGAAAAAGTGCTTTACATGTGGCTTGTGACGAAAATCACCTCGACATTGTCAAGATCCTTGTCGACGCAGGTGCAGACATCAATTTGACAGAAGACGAAGGTGACACTGCGCTCATGCTTGCGGCTGTGTATGGGAATGTTGCAATTGTGAAGTTTCTTCTGAGCTCCGGGGCATCCCTTAACTCCACCAACAACGGTGGATACACCCCACTCATGCTAGCCGCCGAATTCGGATACGTGAGCACCGTGTCTTAGCTCATAAAAAACGGCGCTAGCGTAAATAACCAGCTTCCGGACGGTAAAAGTGAGCTTTACCTCGCGTGTGAGAATGGGCACCTCGGCGTGGTCAAAGTCCTTGTGAAGTGTGGAGCATCCGTTGGGTTGGTAGACGAAGATGGGGAAAACGCGCTGTCAGCTGCGAGTGAAAATGGACACACAAAGGTGGTGAGGTTTCTGTCGACAATTGGTGCTGATGGCATTCGTGACGCTGTGGATGGAGGCGTGACGCTGCGAACCGCGTGCAAACGAGGCGACGTGCAGCTTGTCAAGCGTATCTTGGAGAGCTCGCAGGCTGGTACCGTCATCAACAGTGCAAACTGGACGCCTCTCATAACCGCGTCAGCTGAGGGCCACGCAGAGGTGGTAAAGCTTCTTCTGGAAATGGGGGCTAACGTCGACGAGCAATTACCCAGCGGCAACTGTGCACTGCAGGTGGCAAGTAAGGGAGGACACGTCGATGTTGCAAGATTCTGATCGAGAATGGAGCATCTCTTGAGTTGACGGACGAAGACGGAGATAGTCCGCTGACATCTGCAGCGGAGCACGAACAACTCGGTACGCTCAAGTTACTACTGGAGAAAGGAGCGGCCATCGATTCGACTGCTCTCCACTCCGCGGCGGAATTTGGTCGCGTCGGAGTTGTGCGATTACTTGTTGAAGGTGGTGCAGTGGTGGACAGTGTGGATGACGAAGGTAAGAGTCCGCTGCTAGCTGCAGCTGAGGGTAGACATACGTCGGTGATGAAGCTCTTGTTGGAGAAGGGCGCGTCTCCTGATTTGGCTGGCAACGATGGGTGGACCGCGCTGACGTACGCAGTTTCTAAACAAAATTTGAGCTCTGTTAAAGTCCTTGTCAGTCAGGGCTGCAGTCTGAGTTTTCGACAAGACGATGGCTCAACAGCTCTTCATATGGCGTGCCAGAATCTCAAGCTCGTCAAGCTGCTACTGGCTAATGGCGCATCGATGGAAGCTGTCGACGACGAAGGAGACACGCCATTCCTAGCTGCAGCCAAGTGTCAACGGGTCCAAGTGATGAGATTTCTGATGGAGAGAGGAGCATCTACAGACGTGGCGAATCATGACGGGTGGACTGCACTTATGTATGCGGCAATGGCGGAAGATCCGAGTGCTGTCAAGATGCTGGTCCGAAAGGGTTGTGACGCTAATGCACGCAACCGGAGCGGGTTAAACGCTCTTCATATCTCGTCTGAACATGGAAATGTCAAAACTATGAGATTTCTTCTTGCAAATGGCGCGACAGTGGAAACGGTGGCCGCAAATGGAGATAGTTCGCTGATATGTGCGGCAAAGTCAAACCAAACCGATGCGATACGGCTACTGCTGGAGAAGGGAGCGTCGATCGATTGGACGAACACTGAGGGCTGGACAGCTCTTATGGCTGCGTCAGGAAACGGCGACACGGATGCCGTCAAGCAGTTGCTGGAGAAAGGAGCCAATCTTGACAAGCAACGATCGGATGGGTCAACTGCTCTTCACATCGCTTCTGAAGGTGGACACGTCACTGTTGTCAAACATTTATTGAAGCGTGGAGCAGCAGTTGATATTGGTGATGAAAGCGGTGACTCGGCGCTGAGTTGTGCAGCTGAAAACGGCCATGTCTCTGTTGTCCGACTGCTGATTGAGTACGGAGCATCCATTGACTTTACGGATCGTGATGGCTGGACTCCTCTCTTCGGTGCGTCAGCAAATGGCCACGCGGATGTGGTGGCGCTGTTGCTAAAGAAGGCAGCCGATAGCGCATTTGTCGATCGGGCAGACAACGATGGAGACAACGCGCTGATATGCGCAGCTTCAAACGGCCATGCCACTGTTGTCAAACTTCTTCTTCACGAACAATACTGGCGAGTCCGCTGTAGCGTATGCTGCGAAAGAAGGTCACAACGCGGTGGTCGCGCTGCTGGTCAAACGAGGGGCTCAAGCGGAAACGCACGTATTGCTTGATAGAGGTACTTTTGAAAAGGATCACCACGGCGATACAACAACTTCAGGTGAAGACCGCGAAAATGCGCTATCAGCTGTGAGTATAGCTGCTGACGTCGTAGGTGACGATGCAGTGAGTCTGGATGAAGGCGCAGCGCTGCGATCAGCGTGCAAACGGGGAGAGCTACAGCTAGTAAGGCGTATACTGGAGAGCTCGTGTACTGGTAACAACATGCCGATCAGCGCAGACTGGACGCCTCTCATAACTGCATCGGCTGAGGGCCACGCAGAGGTGGTGAAGCTTCTGCTGGAGAAGGGGGTCGATATCAACGAGCAGCTTTCCGACGGCAGCACTGCGCTACAACTGGCAAGCAAGGGAGGACATGTCAATGTTGCTAAAATCCTGGTCGACAATGGTGCGTCTATTGAATTGACTGACGAAGATGGAGATAGCCCGCTGACGTCTGCAGCGGAGCACGGACAGCTCGATGTGGTGACGCTACTATTGGAGAAGGGGGCGTCCATCGACTTGGCTACTAACGAGGGCTGGACTGCGCTTATGGGGGCTTCCGAACACGGCCACGACGACATCGTCAGACTGTTGTTGCAGGCGGGGGCAAGTGTGGATAAACGACGATCGGATGGCTCCACCGCTCTCCACACTGCGGCGGGGTTTGGTCGCGTCGAAGTTGTACAGCTACTAGTTGATGCTGGCGCACCGGTGGACTCATTGAACGACGAAGGTGAAAGTCCGTTGTTGGCTGCAGCTGAGGAAGGGCATGCATCGGTGGTGAAGCTTCTGTTGGAGAGAGGGGCGAATCCTGATCTAGCTGACAACGAGGGTCGACTGCTCTAATGGGCGCTTCCGAACGCGATCATGACGAAGTAGCGGTCGTGTTGCTCGAGGAGGGGGCTTCTGTTGACATGAAAACCCACAATGGTGAGACTGCTTTGGTGTTGGCGTGTAGATCGGGGCATCTCGATCTGGCGGAAGTTCTACTTCGTCACAGCGCAGCGATCGATTTGGCTGATCGGGATGGTAATTCGCCATTAGCTCGAGCAGCAAAAAATGGGCACGTTGCTGTCGTAAAGCTGCTGCTGGACAACGGCGCGTCCGCAGACTTGACGAACAAGGCTGGCTATACTTCGCTCATGCTTGCCTCGCAGAACGGACACGACGATGTCGTTCTACTGCTTCTAACCAGAGGAGCCAACGCCAACATACAACTTCCAAACGGCAATGGCGCATTGCAACTTGCGTGTACGCACGGGTACCTTGATACTGCGTGGATGCTGTTAGAGAGAGGAGCACGCGTCGGCCTGGAAGGCTTCGATAAGGCCAGCCAACTGTCAGCAGCGACGGAGAAAGGGGAACCGAATTTGGTCAAACTTCTCTTGAAAAATGGCGTCCCTGTAGACTCAGCTAACGACATGGGCCTGACACCTCTGATGATCTCCGCGCGGAATGGAAGTGCTGATGTAGCAGCAGTTCTGCTGGACAACGGGGCCGACATGGAGAAAAAAGACACAAACGGGAAGACTGCACTTACCACCGCATGCGAGCACGGGCACGTGTTTGTTGCCGAGATACTCGTGGAACGTGGCGCTAGGATCGACGCAAAAGACGGCGGTGGTAGTAGCCCACTGAAGTTTGCAGCAACGTTTGGGCATACGAGCATCATGAAGCTGCTGTTGGCGAATGGTGCGTGTGTCGAAGCGACGAGCACTATCGGATGGACACCATTGATGAGCGCTGCAAGAACTGGCCAGGCCGACGCAGCGAACTTGCTGTTGGATAACGGAGCCAAACTTGAGACGCAGAACTCGATCGGTATGACCGCCCTCACAATCGCGAGCAGGTACGGTCGCGTGAAGGTAGCAAGCGTGCTTCTCGAGCGTGGTGCAGTGATCGACGCCGTTGACACGGGAGGCAGCACCCCACTTAAGACTGCGGCAGCTTTCGGCCGCCTAGCAATTGTGAACCTGCTATTAAGAAAGGGTGCTTCAATCCAATCGCGAAACAATACGGGCAGGACACTGCTCATGAGTGCGTCGCACGGTGGTCACGCCGACGTGGTGAAGGTGCTGGTGGACCACGGAGCTAGTCTTGAGACAAAGAACTCGACCGGCATGACGGCACTCGCAATCGCGTGCCAGCAGGACCGATCCGACGTGGTGAAGGTGCTCCTGGAGCGTGGCGCTGTGGTCAATGCTGCAGACAAGAACGGCAACACCCCGCTCAAGACTGCAGCCAGGCGCGGACACGCAGATGTGGTGAAGCTGCTACTGGAGAACAACGCGAGTATCGATTCGGCCAACGACTCGGGGTTTACACCACTCATGAGTGCTTCGTTCAGTGGCGATGCTGGTGTGGCGACGATGCTGCTGGACCACGGGGCTAGTCTCGAGACTCAGACTGGCGGCGGCATGACCGCCTTCTTAATCTTCTGCCAACAGGGTCAACCGGACGTGGCAAAGGCTCTCCTGGGACGTGGTGCAGCGATTGACGCGGCAGACAACAAGGGCAACACCCCGCTCAAACTCGCGATAAACCACGATCACGTGGAAGTGGTGAAGCTGCTGCTGGAGAACGGTGCGAGTACCGAGTCCACGACCGACACTGGATTGACCCCACTCATGAGTGCAGTGAAGAACGGCCATGCGGCATGTGTGGAGGTGTTGCTGAGCGGGGGTGTCAATCCAAACGTTGGACTGCCGAATGGGATCACTGCTCTTCATCTTGCTGGGAAATACGGCCATATTGACTGTGCACGAGTGATTGTGGAAAGTGGTGCCTCGGTGGATGCGACGACCCAAACTGGGAACACTCCTCTCATGACATCTGCCCAATATTCTCACTCGGAAGTGGCGCGGTTTCTTCTAGAGCAGGGCGCGTCTGTCGACTTGGTTAACAAGGCGCGGCTTACTGCGCGGATGATTGCAAAGAGGAAAGGCCACAAGGAAGTAGAAGCTGTGCTGCTCGAGAAAGGTAGACACACTTCTCGTTGAAAACAATGTTTTTTTCGCCTTCTGACGGTCTAGCGACCTTATAGGCAGCACAGAATACTTCAAGTATCTAAAGCGGTGCGTCATTTGATTTTTTGCTGGATAATAACTTCGTGGGGAATACACTCACAGCACACTGGCCACAGTAGTCGTCCATGCACCTGCCCACGGTAAAGTCAATGTTCAACTGACTCACTTGCATCCACAATGTGGACACAGAAATCAGTTTTGCTGCATCTATATCCTTTTGACCGACACGTGGGTTCAACTGCAGGAGACGCTCCTTATTTACTAATCGTCATTCTACAAAAGGTGAAGTTTCGAGCAGGTCAACGCAGGATGACAGGAAGTCAACATATCAGCCGTGGCGGCATGTTGGACGATTTCACTGATCCGAGTAAATGTGAAGAATCCCCAGAGACCTCAAAGCAGGAAAACGAGCCGCAGGAGGACACAGTCGTCACTCTACAAGTTGCGTGCGCCGACGGAGACATCGAAGCTGTTTCCCGTTTTCTCAAATGTGGTGCAGATGTGGACGACGAGGATGAAGACGGAGATACTCCGCTTCTCTGCGCTGCTGCAAACGGTCACGAAGACATCGTGAGGCTGCTGCTGGAACAGGGCGCAGCTATCGACTTGGCCTGCGATGGCTGGACGGCACTTGTGCGTGCGAGTGAAGAGGGCTACACCGACATCGTCCGACTGCTCTTAGACCAAGGAGCAGTAGTCGACCGAACCGGCCCGAACGGGGTCACAGCGTTGATTGTCGCCTGCGAGGCTGGGACCGTTGGTGCCATTGGGGTGCTGCTCAACCACGGAGCTGCCATCGATTCCGTTGATGAAACTGGTGACAGTCCACTGATCACTGCGGCGGAAAATGGGCACGTGGAGGTGGTGACGTTGCTTATCGAACGTGGTGCTACGGTTGACTTGCTTAATAACAATGGGTGGACTCCTCTCATGAGTGCTGCAGAGAACAACCACGCGGACGTCGTGGCGGTGTTGCTGGAGAAAGGGGCCAATGTCAAGAAGCACGGAGCGTCCGGGAACACGCCGTTGATTATCGCCTCGATACACGGCAGCGTCGAAGTGGCCCGCCTACTTCTCGCGAGTGGGGCGGAGATCGACGCGGTAAACACGTCGCGCTCTTCAGCGCTTATCAGCGCCGTCGAGAATGGCCACACGGAGGTGGTGAGATTGCTATGTGAACCCGGAGCGTCGCTGGATTGGAGAGATGACAGTGGCTGGACCGCCCTGCTGAGTGCGTCCGAAGAAGGATACGCGGACATTGCAGCGGTGCTGCTGGAGAGCGGAGCTGCTGTGAACAAGCAGCTCCCAAATGGGTTCACCGAGCTTCTAGTCGCATGTGAAAACGGCCACCTCGATGTTGTCAAACTTCTTCTCGATAAAGGAGCTTCCATCAACGCGGTGGACGACGACGGAAATTGTCCACTGTTTGTGGCGGCAGGTGAAGGACACACTGACATCGTGAAGTGGCTTCTGGAGCGTGGAGCGTCCACGGAGTTGGTAACTAATGCAGGCTGGTCGTCTCTGATGAAAGCTGCGGAGCAGGGGTACGCGACTGTGGCGAAGGCGTTGCTACACGCTGAGGCAGCCGATCAGCTCGTAAATTTGCAACTACCGACTGGAGCAACAGCGCTGAACATCGCCTGCGAACATGGCCAACGCGATATTGTCGTGGCTCTTGTAAATCGTGGAGCTTCCATTGAACTCGCGGATAACGAAGGCTATACGCCGTTGATCACTGCCGCGCAGTT
The DNA here is from genome assembly GCA_024679075.1 of Phytophthora uliginosa. Taxonomy (NCBI): domain Eukaryota; phylum Oomycota; class Peronosporomycetes; order Peronosporales; family Peronosporaceae; genus Phytophthora; species Phytophthora uliginosa. The sequence continues at coordinate 5,981 of JAIKVD010000197.1, read as the reverse complement.
GGGATATTCCGATATCGTCCAATTCCTCGTGAATCAAGGCGCCAACATGGATGCGCAGCTACCTAGCGGAAGCACCGCCTTGGTCACTGCAGTTTGGCACAAGCGTCTGGAAGTTGTTCGCATTCTCTTAGATAACGGAGCGGACATCAACTTGTGCGGCGACTTCCACAAGTGGCCGCCGTTAAATGTTGCCTATTTCAGCGGCTACACGGAATTTGTGCAGCTCATCTTCGAAAGGCTCCCAGCAGACGAGAAGCTGTCGTTTGTTGACGTGGTTTCTGCTGCATTCACTTCGGCTCGCGTTTCGTCTTCTCCTGCGAGAAAAAATCTCTCTCAACACTCAGTGGCAAGTGAAGGGATAGACCAGAAGAGCCGCAATGGTGACACAGCGCTGAGAATTGCCTGCGAGAGGGGACAAGTTAAAGTTGTGGAACATCTTCTGAAAAACCCAAACAACGACATGAATTTGCCAGATAGCGAGGGGTGGTATCCTCTGCTCAGCGCGTGTATGTGCGGCCATGCAGACGTCGTGGCAGTCCTCTTCGAAAAGGGTGCGGACGTGAACAAACGGATCCCCAATGGCTTCAGCGCTCTTCACATTGCGAGTGAGAACGGACACATCCGCGTCGTTGAGCTGCTCCTCAACCGTGGTGTATTGATCGACGCTGTCGACGAGGACGGGGACAGCCCACTGCTCTCGGCTGCTGAGAACGGGCACGACGATATCGTGAAGTTACTTGTCGGACGTGGCGCATCGATCGACTTCAGTAATAACGAAGGTTGGACCGCGCTGATGAATGCTGCGGCTGAAGACAACGACGAAGTGATCGCAGTACTCCTTGACAATGGGGCAGACGTGGACAAACGACTCCCGAGCGGCTCCGCTGCACTCAATATTGCGTGTATGAACGGGCATTTCGATGCGGCCAAATTGCTCGTTGAAAGTGGCGCTTCCGTTGACCTGGTAGGGGACGATGACAACACGCCACTGATGGCTGCAGCTGAGGCGGAGCACGCTGCCATGGCAAAGTTACTGCTGGAGCATGGCGCTTCGATCGATTTTGCTAACGAGGAAGGCTGGACTGCGCTGATGTGTGCGGCGCAGGGAGGCTACACGGACGTAGTATCGGTTCTATTGGAAAAGGGGGCAGAGGTCAACGAGCAGTGCTCGAACGGGGAGACGGCGCTCTTTATCGCCAGTGCAAATGGTCGTGTGGATGTTGTCAAGCAACTTCTTGAGTACAGCGCCACGATCGACTTGGCGGATGAAGACGGGGATACACCACTAATTATTGCTGCGAACAACGGGCACCATAGAGTGGTGAGGTTGCTGGCCGAACGTGGTGCTTCTGTTGACTCGGTGGACAACGAAGGCCTCTCGGCATTGATAAAAGCCTCACGTGAAGGCCACGTCGACGTGGTCGCAGTTCTCCGAGACCACGGAGCAAGTGTCAGCGACCAACTCCCGACCGGCTACTCTGCTCTCCAAATTGCGAGTGAAAATGACAACGTCGACGTCGTGAAATTTCTCCTTGAGTTCGGAGCGCTAGTTGACCATGCGGACGAGGATGGCGACACACCGTTGATCACTGCTGCTGCAAATGGGACAGCACAAGTTGTAAAGATCTTGCTGGAGAATGGAGCAGCCATCGACCTGGCGAATCATGACGGCTGGACTGCGCTCATGGCCGCATCGGAGCATGGTCACGTAGATGTCATTAAGCTGTTGGTGGAAAATGACTCCCGTGGTTCTAAAGACGAATTCATCGATTTGGCTAATAACGAGGGGTGGACGGCTCTCATGATTGCTTCGAAGAACGGCCACGCAGATGTCGTAGGAATGCTGCTAGCGGAAGGAGCGAGTGTTGATAAGTGTGGCCCTAACGGAGCGACAGCCTTGATGCTGGCGTGTGAATCCGAATTTTTCGATGTACCGCTACTTCTTCTCGATCATGGGGCAGCCATTGAGGCGACGGATGAAGATGGCGACAATCCATTGCTGATGGCGGCCGAAGGCGGACTTGTCGATGTGGTGCGTGCGCTGGCTGAAAGGGGTGCGAGGATTAATGCTACGAACAATTCTGGCGAGAGTGCACTCATGAAAGCCTCGATGAAGGGCCATGCAGATGTGGTTTCGGTCCTTCTGGAGAACAAGGCGAGCATGGACCTACGAGGACCAAATGGCGCCACTGCTCTTTGGGTCGCGAGCGAACATGGCCAGCTTGATGTTGTGAAGTTGCTCGTTGAAAGTGGTGCATCCGTTGCCTTGAAAACTGACGACGGCTTGGATGCGTTGGCTGCTGCGCGGGGAGGTAGTCACCACGACGTAGTCGACTACTTAGCCCAACTTTGAAGAGATTGCGGACAATTTTTAATGCCAGAATAATATAAGAATATTTCCGCTTTTCACCCTTCCTGGCAAACATTACATTACTTGCGAACAATTCGTGTATGACCTTTGCCAGTGTAGGCAGCCTTCATGTTTGTAACTACAGCTGCGAACTACAAATCGACTACTCGTCCTGCAAGAAGGAGGGGGGCTACACGCTTCACTGGTACTGGATGAAAAGTTAGTTGGTGATTCATATTGTTTATCTCTAGCTGTGACGGCGGTTTATCGATTCTTCCATCCGCGGATATCCATCTCTCAGGAGATTTTCAAGATAGGTCGCCACTGAACGTTGCGTACTTCAGCCGGCTACTCGGAGTTTGTGCAGCTCGTTTATGAGCGCGTCCCCACTGAGAAGAAAAATCTCATTCGGCGATGTCGTCTCGGCTGTGAGAACTGTCAGATCTGCTCCAAAAACATTCACAACTTGTTCCATGACACTCGAGAAAGTGGTGGCAAGTGGTAATTTGACCAGAAGCACCGCAATGGAGATAACCGCTCCTGAAAAGGGTCATAACGAAGTCGTGAAGTTACTTTCGGAACGCGGTGCGCCCATCGATGTGGCCGACAAACGAGGGATGGACTGCACTAATGAGTGCTGCAGAAAATGACCGTACGATGAGGTGCGTCTGGAACAGGGTGCACGCATAGATCAGCAGGACCCTAAATGGAGCCACAACACTTCAAATTGCGCGTGTCAAATGCCCATTTCCAGGTTGCTTATTCTTCCTCCCTCTCTCTTCTCTCTCCTTTCCCAGCTTTCGCGCCCTCGGAGATTCCAACTGTGGCGGGCTTTTCAAACACTGCAAGCCAAAATGTTGAACTGCTCCCGCCAACCGTGAGGACCAGTACTTCACAACAATTTTCAAACCTGCCGGGGTCGTCGAGAATGGAGCTTCAACTGAACGAGCAACAGTTGATGGGGACGTACCGCTGATAGCTGCAGCCGTCTCCAATCACGTGTCTTTGGTGAAATTGCCTATTGACAGCAGCGCGTTCGTTGATTCGATCAACAGGGAAAGTTCGACGGCGTTAATGGTTGCTTCTAGCGGTGGAAGCGACCATTAACGCCGTCCGGACTCAGTACTGCGTGGTGTCTGCAAGGGGCCACCAAGACGCGGTGAGCTACTAATTTCACCGCTTCAGTGGCGCCATCGGTGCTTGAACCGACAGTCCACCGTTGTAACTTGATGTAGATTCGACCTCGAGAGGTAATTCCATTGATTCATTAAACGGCCTGCAGGCGATTCATCTCGTCTGGGCGACTCCAGCTTCACTTTGTGTTGCTGGTAGGCGACGACATCGGCGTCGAGGACCTCCTCCGTCCAATCGGCACGAGAGGGGGCAGCAAATTCCCCACTGGCGTGACCACCACTTGCGAGAAGGACGAAGGCACGAAGCCGCTCACTCTGTGGTACGGACTCGGGGACAAGGCCGATGAGGGAGGGACCAGCAGCGACGGGAGTATGCGAGGAGTTGTCATAGCTGGAGACTGGGTCCTACAATACACAGGTCTCGGGGTCGCCACAGAGGGCGAAGAGGACTGCGGCTGCACCATCATACTGGCAGCCACGAGCTCCGAGTGCGAATACCCCGACGAGACTTGGGTCGGAAGGTACGGGCGGCGACCGACCCCCGAGTACACGACGGTGTCTCGAGGATACGCTTCAGAGCTAGAGGAATGGACTGCAGCAGGTCGTAGGAGACCGTGAGGGCTCTGAATAGGAGGCAACCGAGCATACACCGGCGGGTATTTCCCTCTGATAGTTGATATCATCGGCGAGCTCAGTACACGCGACGGCGTCCTCGTCTCGGCCTCTTGGCGCAGCTGCTTGACCACGGGTTGCCCTTCACTGTGGGTGGCTTGCAGCTTGACGTCTTTCTCGTCCTCGTCCGAGTCGCTGCCTCGTCGCCTTTTGCGCGAAAACTTCTTGGCGTCGAACTTGCGCTGGTGCTGGTTCTGCTTGGAGCGGTGCTCCTCGCACAGGTTGTGCGGCTTGCCATTGCGCTTGATGGCGCGCTCGTTCTCGCACTTGCGCGACTGGTAGAGGCATTTGCCCCGGTACGGGCCGGGACTCCTGGTCTCTGATAGAATGGGGGCAGCAGTAACAGTGGCGGGCTCGGCCTTGACACGTTCAGCCTCCGTCTTCTTATTGGCGGTGGACCTGCGTTTCTTGATATTATTGGGGGGTTTGGTGTCGGGGCCATCGGAGACCTTGGCAGTAGTGGGCGGTTGCATGCCTGCGATGGATTGATATCTTGGACGCGGGTGACAGCCGAGCGGATGATTGCCGAGTGAACGGCTGATACGGGGTGGGGTGGGTGGACTCGGACGCACGATCGCACGACGGCAACGTACCAGTCCAGCGTGGTAAGAAGGTCCGGCTTGGAGAACGCGATGCTCGGTAGGTTCAGACAGACTAGTGTCACGGTACGACACTATTGGAATTGATCTCTTTATACTGGTATGTCTGCAATATTGAATCGTGAGCAGCATACGTTCTGACAGGTATTCGAAGCGAATCGCCGCGATCTGATTGGTCGAAGAAAGGGCATCTTTCGAACGTCCGCCCGGCTGTAGATCGTCATATGGCGGACACCGCCAGGCACGGATCAGAAGGTTTCACTTGAATTTTGTATGTGTTTCGACGCGACGGCAACGGGTGTCAACGGGTGTCAACGGGTCGGGCGCGCTTCAAGCTCGTCCCCAAAATGGGCAGCACCCAAACTCTGGTATTACCGTTGGCGGCGCGTCTATCACTTCTGTTTCCCTGTATTTTATGCTAGAGCTATGGTCTGCTTGCTTCGAAGTGGGAGGCACGACTTGGAGTGGCGTCAGTCTCGCATCAGAAGCGCTCATCCCGCCACTGAAGGGCGGAACGACAACTTCAGCAGATTTCGACCAGTGCTCGTACAGTGCATGCATATAATATATAATACATGTACATGTATGCATTTGCGGGCTCTGCAGTGCAGTCTGCACTGCCGTGTCCCTCCGCCTCTTCTCCAAGCAGGCAGGCGAGGCGGGGCTGGCGTCACGCGCTGGCTTCTCGCGGTCCCCATGTAGCGCCGCACCGAGAGACCGCGCTGTGGCAGCACGAGCACGGTGTGCTTGAGGATCAGTGGAGTCCACCTCTGTCGGACCAAGCCAAGACCCGAATCTGAATGGCGCTCCCTCCAACGCTCGTCTGCATCGCGCACCTTTACCGACACCATCGAGCGCAGCGAAAGAAATTG
>JAIKVD010000196.1:0-27263 GCA_024679075.1 Phytophthora uliginosa | reverse complement strand
AGATAGATAGATAGATAGATAGATAGATAGATAGATAGATAGAGAGATAGATAGATAGAGAGATAGATAGATAGAGAGATAGATAGAGAGATAGATAGATAGAGAGAGAGAGAGAGAGAGAGATAGATAGAGAGAGAGAGAGAGAGAGATGTGACGGATAAGCAATCATGCAGCAGTGGGTGGGAGGAAGTGACCACACGGCAACATAGCTATTAGTCACCACATATATTATACACGATAGACCTTAGCATGTGACACGCTAAAAGTTATAACAAAATGTAGTTGTAGACAACTAAATTTCACAAGTGACCGCATATATTGGTAGCGATGTGTAGAAACGATCGTTGCGGAGCGAAGGCGAACTAAGAATCAGGAGTGAAGTGAGCTGGAACAGCGAGCGTAACGGGTTGAGACTAAGCATAGGACGAGTTTTGAAGCAAGCTGGAAGAGCGAGCGTAAAAACGACGATGACCAAATAGTGAAGCGAGCTGTAACAGCGAGCGAAACGGGTTAAGGCTAAGCATAGAACGAGTAGTGAAGGGAGCTGGAACAGCGAGCGGAACGGGTCAAGACTAAATACAGGCCGTGCATAGCGATGTCTTAGCTGGTCCAAGTGTAGAGATGGTGGATATATACCGATACTGGGGGGGGGCTCATAATGTTATTGGAACAGCTTAGGATTTGTTATGAGCAAGGTAAAGGTAGGTGCGTGGCCAGTAATGGAGCGAGCTGGAACAGCGAGCGTAATGGGTTGAGACTTAACATAGACCCGCCGCCGCTACGCGGCGGCGCTCGGCTAGTCTAAAGCATCAATCAGAGCAACATCTGGTCCGTCGGTCGGTCAGTAACGCAGGTGCGACATGAATTCCATTGGACAAAATTGCCTCCCTTCATCCTTCATTGGGTATAAATATTGCTGCCGAGCGCAGCGAAGGCGGCCTTCATTGGGTAAAAGTTTTATCATAAAACTAACCTGCTGCCGAGCGTAGCGAAGGCGGCCTCACAGAACCATTGTGCGTAGTGGGCACGGCGAGTAGTGCAGCGAGGCCGCAGGCGAGCGGAACGGGGAGCGCCACTGCCGTAGTGGAGCGTAGGCAGCCTGCTTTAATAGTGAAGCGAGCGTAGTGATCGGAGCGGCTCCAACAAAATAAAATACTACTGCCGCGTAGCGGCGGCGCTTGGCCTAGTAGTAGTTTAATTAAAAACTCAACGCTGTACATGTATAGACGCTCTTCAATTGTTATGGTTACGTCAATTCTAATGACGTCAATTTTTAAATTGAAATACCCATATTTTAATACCGGTACCCGGTATAGGTATTTAAATTCTTAAAAAATATAGCTTTTTTTTTAAGTTTAGAAATTGACGGCATTTTAAAGACAAACAATGTGATTAGGGGGTGTCAGAATTCAAAAGTGCGGCTTTATTTGCTCGCGAAATGACATGCGATTTCGTAGCAAATGACATGGCATTTGGAGAGCAAATAACCGGCATCTTTTAAGGGGTATCAGAATCACTATTTTTTATTTTCATTTCGCGAAAGAGCCCCTCTGTCGCATCCAAATTCGGCGAGTCAAGCGGCGGCGTGAGGGTCAAGCCTTGACCCTTGACCCTCACACCGCCGCAGCGCCAAGAACCTGGACTTCACATCGTAAGAGACTCCTGCAGACATGCCGAAAATTAGCGCCTCATGGTAGAAACAGTGGTGCTCCTCTCTTTGACCAACGTTCGTCTACAGTGCAGACGCTGCACTGCAGACGCGATTCGGAACCTCCGCAGCCACATCAGCTTGCAGTGAGATGCTTACTTGCTCTGTCTGCGTTGTCACCAAGGCCCGTGACTACGGCGCTTGTTTTGTCTCTCAGTCATTTATCGCCGGGAAACAATCTATCGTAAGAGCTCATGGAGCTCTTCCGATTCTGCAGTACCCGCTCCTCGTCGCAGGCGTCGCTCGCTCCTTAGATCCACTCGGCTTGAGTGCTAAGGCTGGGAGTGCAGCAGCGCAGTGCGATCTGCTCAGGGGCTTGCGTCTGTCTGAGAGAAAAAGGAAACTGAGGGCTTCTTTCCTATGGCGGATCACAGGTTTCCGCTCAAATGACATGTGATTTGGCCAAATCACCCACGTGATTTCGTTTGTGTGATTTGAAGATCGGAAAATAACATGGTATTTTCCGGAAAATGGCGTGCTATTTCACGCGAAAATCACATGCGATTTCGCGCGACTTTTTGTCAATTCTGACATCCCCTATTTGCTATAATATATTATACCCAAATCCTGACCAAAATGATGCGAAATCAAAATCATTTTCAATGGAAGCGATACCAACGGTGCCGTTGCCGCTGCTGCAAAGTATCTTGGCGTTCGCCGTGCCGGGCTACGTCGAATATCTTCCTGTGGACCAACGTAGTCGCGTCACATGCTTCCTCAACGAGCTCAAGCTTGTGTCCAAGGTGTGGGTGGACCCCATGCGTGAAATAGTCCGCCAGTATCGAGACTTGACACTAATGCTCAAATTTGAGACGGCTTCGGACCAAGAGCTCGAGCAACTGTGCCAGGGGGTATCAGAAAAGGGGGACCAAATCACAGAACTTCATGTGGTTATGGGCACATTTGATCGCTTTACTCGTTACTTTAGTTTGAAACCTGCTCTCCGGGAAGTGGTGGAGACTGTCGCCATCGATTGGCCGAGGATCTTTGCACAAGTGAAGAGGCTCAAGACACTGGACCTGAGTGCAATGAAACTGGAGAGCTGTCACGTTGTTGGTGCAATTGATGCCGCGGCTACCTTTTGTCTCAATTTGGACAAATTGGTGCTGCCCTATGAGCAATTTATGGTGAATGAGGACAAAATCCAAGCTGTGCTGCTAAAGTTATACGGCGCGTTGAAGAAGTGGAAGGAACAGGGGAATTGCGGAGGCCTGAGGCATTTAACAGTTCCGACAAGAAACAGCAACAACAAATTCCGGGCTAGCAAGGAGTTTTTCGAGAATGTGATGGAATTTTGTCCTTTGATAGAACGTCTCGACGGGTACAAGGTGTCGTTGTCGACTTTCGATAGATTAACATGCAAGGAAGCTTGGCTGTTGACGCTGAATGATTGGGAAAGGCTCAATGCGGCGTGTCGGAACTTGCGTGAGTTTGACTGGGTGGTTGCTCCTTTTGGGGACCCGTACTTTCGCGCTTTTGGCGAACATACCAAACCGCAGCTGAAAAAACTGACGTTTGGGGTGAACATGCATTGGAATTGGCGATGGTACTTCCATGACAGCAGCAGGGCTGCTGGAGCATTCCCTATTGACGACTGGGAAGAGGCAAATTACTGTGAGCTCCCCGGGTTCGGGTACCTTGCAACCAACCCTGAAACTGCGCTGAAAGGCTGTCCTAACCTGGATGAACTGATTGTTCGACTTTACCATGCAGTGGATCGCGAGATGTACATCCCCCCAGACATGGGCGATGTTTACGATTTCCCCGAGGAAGAAATGGTGAACCAAAACATCTTTGATGACCGCTTTTGTGAGACGCTGGCCTCGAAGTGCCCGTTCGTCTCCCGCTTTGTTATTCAAGAAATGGGCGAGTATTTCAACAGGGAGGAGTTGAAGCCAATTGTGACGTTCACGGATCGAGGGCTGATGGCGCTAACCAAGCTCAAATTTCTAAGGTCTTTACAGCTTCGTAGCATTAACTGCACGGGGAAAGGCGTGCTCAAGTTTCTGAATGCTCAATCGAACGAATTTACTGGCAACCGGACGTTTGAAATTACAGTCGGCGGGAGCCCAGTCGACTCAAGACTCACATTCTACGATATCGTCAAGGAATTATTAGTCCAGCTTGCCGAAGCCTCGGACCTGCCCTGCGCCCGCCAGAAGTTTGCGCTTCGCCTTGAAAACTGGAGTTACAATTCTCGCTTTTCAGTCGATCCCGCGTGGAGCGAGGCATATTTCCGCGACTTAAACACTCTGATGAAACGCGTGAAAGATATGTACCCATCCTTGCGCCAACACGTTGTTACGATGGATCGCAGTGGGAATAGTTTTTCGAGGATCGCCGAGTTCGGGCTTTACTCAGTGGGTATGCATTCTGAGATTTACTGCTGCTGGGAAGCCTGGGAGCAAGAGGACAAGAACGAAGGCATCACGATCGTGGATCGCGAAGACTTGCTCGATGATGACAGAAGCATCGAAGATGACGTTTCTGGCTATGAGGACGAAAACTGGTATCTGGACGGCGACTTCTACGACGGCGAAGGTGAAAGTGATATCGACTCCGAGTACCTCGAGGACGACAGCGATTTTGAGATGTAGGTGGAGAGCTTTTTGACTTGCAAATTATATTTGTGTTTAATTAATCCATTCTTTTTTTTTTCAAGAGTGTACATGTAGCCATAATGATTCAAATCTATAATCACTCTCACTTTTAGTCTCAAAAGAGACGACCCAAAATGGAGCGCCTTCCCCCGCCGCTCTTTTCGTCTATTCTTGCCTATGCCGTCCATGACTACAGCGAGGACCTGGTCCCGACTAAGCGCAAGCTGCCCGTGGACAACCTGAAGCCGCTCGCGCTGGTCTGCAAGTCCTGGAACAGCCTCGTCCAAGACGTCGTGGCTCGCTTCCAGTCGTCCAGACTCAGTCTCACTTTCTCCTCAGGATCTCGGTCTGAGTCAATGGAAATACGTCGACGTATTTCACAAAGAGGACCAAAAGTGGTGGACTTATTTGTTCAAATAGGTGACGCCCCGCCACGTGGTGGGGTTCACTTTTTCCGCACTGGGGTTTTGAACTCCTGGACCCATAAAGACTTCAAGATCAATTGGGACGTGCTGTTTGCTGGGCTCCCAGCACTGCAGAGACTGGATCTGTCCGGTGTTCAATTACTCAGTGGACACGTGAATCTGATTCTGCAAAGTGCAGCGAAATACTGCAAAAATATTGAGTCGGTCGTGTTGTGCGATGTGGACGAAATGCTGCAAGGAAGTGTGGACTTCGACTCAATTTTCGCCGCACTCTTTGCTGCAATGGAGATTTGGTACTCGAGAGGGACTAATCGAGGATTGAGGCAGCTAAAAGTCCCGTCACTAAATGAGCGAGACCGGTTCCAGTGTTGCAAGCAATTGCTCGACAATTTGGTCAAGTTCAGTCCGGGGGTGGAGTACGTGGATGGGTACAAGGCGACGCTGTGCGAAATGGACAAGCTCACGTGTCGGGATGACTGGCTCGTCACGGTGGAGCAGTGGGAAGAGTTCAACGCCAAATGCACGCAGCTGCGGGAGTTCCATTGGGTCGTGGCTCCTTTTGCTGACCCGTTCTTTAGGGTGTTTGGACGACATGTGAAGCCGCGGCTGACGAAGCTCACGTTTGGTGTCAACATGCTGTGGGACTGGGAAGAATACTTCGATTCGTTGGCTGAAGCGGCTCGGGAATCTCTGGGACAAGACTTTTCGCGGCGCCCAGTGCGACCAGGGTATGAATTAAAGGCGACGGACCCGAGCAGTGCCTTGAAGGGCTGCCCGGCGCTGGAAGACTTGGAGATTGAACTCTATCATCCTGTTGATGGGGACGAGATGGGGTACGACGAATTCGACGAGGACGAGCCTGATGAGTTTCCGGACCACGAGGTGCTGGACATCGACATCTTTGGCGACCAATTTTGCGAGACGCTAGCGAAGCACTGCCCACTACTCGCCACCTTTTCTATCTGGGAAGTCGCGGAGGGAAAGAATGGCAACGTCACGCCTATCCGAACGTTTACAGACCGAGGCCTTGTAGCTCTGGCGCAGCTGAAGCATCTGACTAGGATGGAGCTGCGCACCATCAATTGCTCAGGAAATGGCGTCTTCGAGTTCCTCAGCAACCTCTCAGACGAGTTCACCGGTCTTCGGACGTTCCAAATCTGTGTCGGTGGGCATCCCAGTGAGTCCCGCTTGGCGTTTTACAACGTGCTTTCGGAGCTGCTGATGCAGCTAGAAACAACGACACCAGGGGAGCTTTCGTGGGTACGCGGCAAGTTTGTGCTTCGCTTGATGAACTCCAACTTTGACTCTGTGGACTCAGCTTGGAGCCAGCAGTACCTTCGTGGTTTGGAACCCTTGGTAAGGAATGTGAAAAATATGCACCCGAACCTGCGCTTTCGCATCACAACCTCTGGGCGCCGTGGCTCGACCTTCAGAAGCATCATCGAGCTGGGGATCTACACGTCCAACGCGGAGCCTAGTGTATGGTATGGATGGGATGAGGAGGAGAGCAACCGCGACATCACCTTTGTGAATCGTGGTGGTGAGACGTCCATGTTTGAAGGAGGACACAACCGACTGCCTGTCGAGCTGAGGCACCCTGAATTGCTTGATCCGGACTCAGTACCAATCGACTACGAACTGCCAGCGGACTACTTTGATGACTACGGAGGCTACGGCGACTACGGCGACTACTATGACGAGGACGACGATGGCTACTACGATGCAAATGCCGATGAACTCTGGGAATGAGTGTACGCTAACGCGTCGCGAAAGTGCGTTGAGTCAACTTATTTTACCAAGCCTCGTTTTGCTAATCTTCGGCGCAATTAGGTAAAGTAACAGGTTCATGTTCACGAGTTTGTTTCGTAGCAATTGTTGCGTTATGGTTGCATTGTGTCGGTATCATTTTGCTGCTTATGAGAGGGTAGCGTTGATCACGACGGAAGTTGTGGTGATGCCCTTGATCGACATGGCCGTCTTGAGCAGGTAGTTCTGGTAAGGATCGGCCGGTGCAGAGTAAGTGTAGCCGCTTGCACAGGAATTGGCGTAAGCGACGATCGACCACGCCAAACTGGAGCTGCTCCAGCACGCCTTGTATGTCTTGGTGGCCGTGGTGCTTGCTACCCAGCGACCACTGGTATTCATGAGCACGTATGCCCCCGAAGCTGTTGTACTAGGCTCGTTCTCCGCCCACGACCACGCCTGCGCACCCATCTTAGCGCCGTCGACCATGTCCGTTGCCACAAGGTTCATATCCCAGCGCACGAAGTGTTGCTCGAGTTCAAGAACGTCTCGAAGTCTTCCGTCAGCTCTCCTTCGTCCGAAAGTGAGATGTACCGCAGCTCCGCCTGGTACGAGCGCAGGAAGTAATCGTCGCCGTAGATCTGCAGACCGTCGATCTTGCGCGAGCTGTCCGGCAAGGTGTCGATGTAGGCCGTCGAAAGGACTTCGTGGCCGCCACAGAAATCGTACAAGCTGTATGCAAGCCCTGTGTCATCATTCGCAAGGAGCAGGACGCGATATCCAGCGCCCAAAAACTCGTTGACGCTGCCTCCAGCCCAGGAATCCGACGCCAGCGACTTGAGAACGGACTGGGGCACGATCAGGTCGCCGAAGACGTCAGTGAGCAACGTATTCAACTCGTCGTACTTGTCCAGTCGGGAAATGTCCGAGCCCGTGTCCATGTAGACCTCCACAAACTCCGTCGGATTCACCTCCAGCCAGTCTATCACTTCCTGCATCGAGCTGCGTGTTGTGACTTCGTCGGTGGTCTTGATACCCGACACCGACGGGAAGCAGCCCAGGAGTTCAGGACCCCGAGAGAATCGTGCCGTACTTTGACAACTGCTAGTCGAACGCGTCGAAGAACGTCGTGACCGAGTCCGACCCGAGGTTCCCACAATGGCCCGTGTGGAAGTCGTCCAGGAAGTAGTGCGTGTCGATCTCGATCCACCGCATGCCGATGCCAAGTTGATCCGTCAAACTCAGCACGTGGTTGTTGGTCTTGAGGTACGAGTACGACTTGTCCGAGTTCAAGTTGGCGTTGAAAAGCTGGTCGCGGTTCCCATAGCCGTCGGCCAGCGTGATGGCGCTGTTGTGCGTCGAGGGGATCTGCGTGTAGCACAACTTGCCACTGAAGGCCAGGCTGCGCTGGTACGCGAGAGTTTGGTTGAGCCACGACGAGACCGCCGCCGTCCCCTTCTCGCAGACGCTACTGCAGACTGTTTCAGCTGAATTGCACTTGTCTACCATCGTACAAGTGATGTCTTCGATGTCGTTTTTGCCGGGATCGTTGGTGCCGGGTGTGCGCGTTGCTGTCTGCTGAGCAATGAGGTAAGACGGATCCGAGCACGTGTCGGTGAAGGTGCAGGCTGCAGTTCCAGGCACAGAGTCGACGAACTTGCCGCCAGTAGCTGAGAACTCGATCATCCCGTTCAGGATGTCAACTGTGGTGTCGTCAAAGAAGAACTCAATGCCGCTTTGGATTGATTCGATGAGTGGACGCATGTGGTCGATGCAGCACGAGTAGGTGATGGTTGTAGCGGACGTCAGTGATGCAGTGTCCGTGTACGATTCGCCCTTCATGGCGGTGCACTCTTCACCCAAGGAGATGGTCACGAACGGCATTATCACGGATTCAAGCAGCGTAAACTCCGACGACGTGTACGTCGCAGTCATCTGCGAGAACATGTTGTAGCCGCACGTGGTGTCGCCAATACTCGAGCAGAAGAACTGGTTGACACCGTTGACGAGTTCGTTCAGGATGAACGAGTTGGTGGTCACATTCGGCGGCACGAAGAAGTCGACCAGGTCGATCAAGTCGCTGACTTCGGAGCAGCAGGTCAAGTCTTTCTGGAAGACCGGCAGCAGCGTTGGCAGCAGACTCAGAAGACACGGCGAGATGACCGTGTTGAGTGTTGTGCACAAGTCATCCATGTCGGAGGAGGAAGTGTCCGCCATGTACGATTACACGAGGCTCGACATGCTGCTCGGAGACGCCACGATGTTCTCAATCAGTGATGCAAGGTTCAGGATCTGGGTGTTCGACTCCAAGGCGAGAAGGTCCGTGAGCGTGCAGGTGTTTGACGAGGCTGCGAGTGCCAGGAGAACCGAGGAGAGGTGTTGCTCACACACACGTCGAGGTTGTACGTCGACGGAAAGATCGAGAGCGCTGATGCAGTACACGTTGCGCCTTGAGCTGTCATCTGGAGACCCGAAGACGTCAGGCTCACGACGCCTAGTCCGAGCAATGCAGCGATTCGGCCAAGTTTCATGGCGTCGCAGGATACTCGAGATATTCAAGTAGGAGTCCAAGTCGAAGCAAGTGGTGCAGACCTGGTGGATTGCAAACTGGCCGACGACTAGAGACTGTTGTCTTTGGCCAGGATGGCGTTGCATTGCATTACCAGGCAGCAGACGCATGGTGAAGAGATTGACAAGGATCGTCGATGAGTCAGAATGATGCTGCGGTTCCACCTCTTGACCGATTGGATACCACGATGAATCCGAACTCCCTGATCGTGGTGGGAAGCAACGTACCAGGCGTAGGTACGGACTGCAACAAATGCATGCAGCAAGTTGTAGTCTCTGAGTGCATTGGATGGCTTCAAATGTTTTGATACTATCGATTTTGTCTCGTCAACCTGCTGACCTACAAGCGGGTAAGCTGAGGATATAGTTTACTTTGCCTTATGCTCCATATCGCGGTCGTTTGAGGTGAATACTGCGTCTACGTGTTCGCCTCGGACTCATTTCCGCGGTGTCGAAATGACACTGTAGGCGCTCTCACACGCAGCAAGCGCGGCTGCTTCGTTCTTGTAGCGACCCAGATAAAGCGGCTTCTGGCCGTGCAGATGCAGTTTGGCCGAGTACTTGGACTTCCTCTGCCGAGTGACCACGAACCGCTGGCCGTCTTCACCCACACTGGTATTGTCACTGCTGCTGCGGCCTTCGCTGCCTCGTCCAGAGCTGTCGGACTGCATCGAAGTGGTCCCCTCTCTGAAAGACGCCGTCGACGAAGGTCCCTGTGAGTTTCGACCCTCATAATACGACGACACGGAGCTCGGAACGGCACTGCCACGTCCGGAACTGAACGCGTCGCCTTCGACACGCACTGGTCTGGTATCATCGTCGACTGGTGAGATGGTCTGGAGTTGTCTCGATCGGCCAGCGCGGTACTTTCGCCACTGGTGTTTCTGACCGAGGACAGTGTGGGGGCCGGCAAACGCGTCCTGCTCTTGGTTCGAGCTGCCTCCAAAGAGCTGCCCCATTCCAAGTCGACCGAGCATCCCGACGTCCCCCGAGGGGCTGGCACTCTTGCGCTGGAGCTGGAGCTCCGAGTCCTCCGGAACATCGTGGATTTTCAACGCCACGGCGGCTCCGTGCTCAATTCCATTGTTCGAGTGGCGACGCAGAGATCGAGTGCCGAAGCCGTTGCCTTCCTCGCCCCTGGCCAAATCTCCGTCGTCAAAGACCTCCATATCCTCCACAACGGGGGAAACAATCGCCTGGCTTTTCGTCTTGGGGTAGTTGCTGTTGCTGCCTCCGTACAAACCCCGAAGAGTCGTCCTGTGCATGTTACTGTTCTTTCGAGTGTGCTCCTACCCACCGACGCCCTCGAGTCTCGAGGTTTCTCTCCCTATCTTTGGTTCGGTCACATGGGATGAAGCGAGAGTTTCAACCTGATGGGTGTAGTATTTGACAAACTCGTGTTCAGATTTCGGGAATGGGGAATACATTAGAATAATGAACGGGACTCGACATTCACGCAGGCAGAGACCTGGTCGACGACTCGGTCGAGTCCGTGGAGAAGCTACTCGAGCTGGTGCCCCACCGCGACCAGCGCGAGAGTCGAGATTGTTTGCGGCTCGCTGTTTTGCAGGCGACACAGACCCCCACCGTCGTATTCCTGGCACCAGGGACTTCGACCTCCTCGACGTGGTGACACGCATGGCAAATGGCGTCGCCACACACCACGCAGTTGTATCGTCGAGTGTCCAGCAGCTTCACGGCTCCGAAGTGTTTGCTGCAGCACTCGCAGGTTAGAGCTGCCCGCTTGTCGGTCCACTCCGACTGCGATACGAAGGTGGACGAATCGAGCTGTCGACGTCGGAGGTGCGAGACAACCCGCTTGAGCACGGCACCGAACCGCGGCATGACGTAGCGCGTAGCCAACCTCGGAGCGAAGCCGCCTGCTTCGATGCCCACAATGTACGCCACCTTGGTCTGGGCGTTGGGTTCTCCTGAATTCTGCACGAAGTAGCCTGAACGGAACATGCGACTGCGGATGAAGCCCTGCGGCACGTCGAACTCGGAGACGTCGGGCAGATTGAGCGAGTCCCAGACGCAGTAGCCCACCGTCGAGCCGTCCGGGCACTGGATGACGTCCGTCGCCACCACGACGCACATGTCTCGATGGTTGCGTAGCAGCATTGGCGTCTTGAACGCAGTGTAGCGGACGTACGACGAACGCATCGGATGATCTTCCGACGGGTGCTCCAAGACGGTCAAGACCCTGGCGTCCATGATGTTGTCGTACATGATGCGGCACCGCTGCAGCAGCATGTCCGTGTCGGATACCACGAACAGGTTGACGACGTCCTCAACTGAGGCGTCCGTGGCGCTCACACAACAGAAACGCGACTGTCCCTTGGTCACGCTCTCCTTGTCTTCGTAGTACACGATGTCGTCCTTGCGCATCTTGCCACGCCAATGGGCGTCCTCGGTGCCTTCGTGCATCATGCTGTCCAGCACGTTTTCAACTGCGCTGGAGATCTGCGTGGCCAGCAAGTCCTTCACTTGGGTCGACAGCTCCAGATACTCGGGCTTCCCCTCTGCCAGAGGCACGCCGTCGCCATTGTAGCTCGACATTGACGACGACGACGACTTGAGACGTCGAGCAACGGGAGCTGAAGCTGAGCGCTTGGTGACTCTGGAATATGCCATTACTGTATTAGTCGAAAGTGGCGATGTATCGATGGACTGTCCGATCTGTCAATGAGGGACTTGTCCGTCTGCAACGACGCGGCGGAACTTGCACAATGGCGTGGTGAGACTGTGTCAATCGGGTTGGGCGAGCCGGACCAAAAGGTCCGTTTTTGCTGTTGACGGACGGGGTGGATAGGCAGCGAAAGCCACGAGAACTGCAGGTTGCGCATCTTTCGCCAGCATCCTTAGCCAGGAATCGCGACCCCAAGCCACGCCCAAGCCTTTTGAATCAAATGTTGATGCTCGGGATGCGCCTGCAACTCCGTAAAAACAGACGCATGTGGGAACGTGGGGATAAGTTGTCGTTGACAACCATCCAGACACGCCAGAACTTCGACTTGGTCGGATCCGAGCTAAAGTTTTCCACGAAGATGAAGATACTGATCGACATACACTTGCAGTTTCTCCGACTTCTTTATGCGGATGACAAAGGATAAGCCGCGCGTGCACGGCGCAGGCATCACGACGACGTGTCGTGAGCAGGCAGGGACTACAACTTCGTCCTGTCCACGGTCACGATGTACGGATCGGCTGGTGAAAACTGCGCGGAGGAGATCGAAGGCGATTTGCTCGTCCTCAACTTCATCTCGCGAAGAAATGTTTTGTGAGACCTTGACGCCGCAACAGTAGGCGATGGCGATGGCGCTCGCATCGAATTTCTTCTCAACGTCACCGCCCGGCTCTCGATGTCGACTCTGTTGAACTTGCAGGGCGGACTGCAGGCACAAATTTCTCGCTCTTTTTTCAGAGCTCAAGAGATGAGGGGGCCTTCATCTCGCTGCGCGTTCCCCTGGACGCCTACACCGTCATTCCCCAAGCCATCGCAAGACCGGATGCTTTGGTCCAGAGATCGCGATGCCTTTGATTGAACTCCGACGACACCACGGTTCGATTTCGCGAACGTTCGACAACTCAACCACACGCTACGCCACGCACACGTGTGCACGAGCTGTACAGCGTGGGTTAACTTTGCTTGGGCGTCCGTCCCTCTCGATGCGCTGGGGGGGCTGTCGTGTCCGATGAAGACGGCAAGTTGGAACACGAGCAACTCGACGCCAGATATATCTCTAGAATGCCTCGAACACTTCGTAGTGCTTGTCATGCATTGATTAGTGTTCGCACGCGAAAACTCGTTGGAAACACACGCTCGCGACGACTGCAGCTGCGGACACTTTCGATGCAGATGGTAGTCATTGCCGACACCGCGTGTAGATTCTGTACGGCTGAGGTGTTTGCGTCGCCTGGAGCGGGGAAGCCACAGCCCCAGCAGCGCCTTGAAGTCATTTCAGTTGATATCCATTCAAGCATTATGTGGTGATATTCTTTGTGGCTTTAGTTTTGATGTTGAAGTGACTGTGTATTCGATTTTTGCCGACACGAATGCTGCAGTTCCCAACGACTCAGCAAGTTCGGCTTGACGAGTGCAATTAATACTGTCGTGGCACCTTACCACGACCAAATTTTTCATAGAATATGGCGGTCTGGCCAATGTTCAAACGGGCAGAGACCTGGTCGACGACTCGGTCGAGTCCGTGGAGAAGCTGGTGCCCCAACTCGACCAGCGCGAGAGTCGAGATAGTTTGCGGCTCGCTGTTTTGCAGCCGACACAGACCCCCACCATCGTATTCCTGGCACCAGGGACTTCGACCTCCTCGACGTGGTGACAAGCATGACAAACGGCATCACCACACACCACGCAGTTGTAGCGTCGAGTGTCCAGCAGCTTCACGGCTCCGAAGTGTTTGCTGCAGCACTCGCAGGTTAGAGCCGTCCGCTTGTCGGTCCACTCCGACTGCGGCACGAATGTTGACGGGTCGAGCTGTCGACGACGAAGATGCGAAATGACTCGGCTGAGCACGGCCCCAAACTTGGGCATGTAATACCGAGTCGTCAGTCGCGGCGCGAGGCCGCCTGCCTCGATGCCTACAATGTACGCGACCTTGGTCTGCGCGTCCAGTTCTCCCGTGTTTTGCACGAAGTAGCCTGAACGGAACATGCGCGTCCGAATGAAGCCTTGTGGCACGTCAAAGTCCGAGATATCGCGCAGATTGAGCGAGTCCCAGACGCAGTAGCCCACCGTCGAGCCGTCCGGGTAATGAATGACATCCGTCGCCACCACGACGCACATGTCGCGGTGGTTGCGCTGCAGTGTCCGCGCCTTGAACGCAGTGTAGCGGACGTACGACGAACGCATTGGACGCTCTTCCGACGGGTGCTCCAAGACGTTGAGAACTCTGGCGTCCATGATGTTGTCGAACATGATGCGGCACCGCTGCAGCAGCATGTCCGTGTCGGACACCACGAACATGTTGATCACTTCCTCGACGGACGCATCCGTGACGTCCACGCAGCAAAACCTCGTCTGCTCCTTGGTCACGCTCTCTTTGTCCTCGTAGTAAACAACGCCATCCTTACGCATTTTGCCCCGCCAGTGGTTGTCCTCCGTGCCTTCGCGCATCATGCTGTCCAAAACGTCGTCCACTGCGGCCGAGATCTGCCTCGAGAGCACGTTCTTGGCTTGAGACGACAGCTGCAGATAGTCCGGCATCCCTGCTGAGAGAGGCACCCCCTCGCCGTTGTAACTCGACATGGACGTCGATGCCGTCAGTTGACGCGAGAGCGGAGCCGAAGCGGAGCGCTTAGCGACTTTGGAACTCGCCATCTCGGACGGAAGTTTGGATTGTGTCAATCGATCGGCTAATCTGTCAATGAGCGACGGCTGCAGTGGAGACCAACGAGTGAGATATCCGGATATTGTACACCTTGCAGCCGACGTCGATCGAAAGTCGCAGTTTGCTCAAGCCGGACCAGGACGATGACGGGGCGGATAGGCTCCATACGCCACGAAAACCGCAGGTTGCATATGCTACACATCCTTCGCCAGATCCTGCACGATATATTCGTCGTCTTGGCCCAACACTCTTGCTTGGCATGCAAGTTGATCATTCGTTCGTGTGTGTGTGGATACTGTACAAGGACTGAAAACCATCCAGGCATCCAGGCACTCAGGAATTTTGATCAAGTTATTCGGAAAAGAAGGCGAATGTTACGCTGCAATGTCGGCGATAGGAGACGGTCGGCATAACGTGCTAAATGGCACAGCGACGTCCATGTCCTGAAAGTCGCGAGCCTACATGTACACTTTCTCGATGGCCTCCACGATCTCGAGGATTTGTTTTACAGACCCAAAGTTTTATTTTTTTCGGACGAATTGCTACAAAGTCGGCAGCTGAAGAAACCAAGAAACTGTTCTCCTCGAGACTTGGCTTGGCCATTCATTCCGTCGATGATGACACCCGACATGCACATTTCTCAAAGACGCCGTAATGTCGATGCCTTCTCTTTGTGTACTTAGTGCCCGTTGAAGTCTTGGTGCAGACCAATAATCTCGAATGTTGCACACGAAAAGGTCTTCTTGGGATCTCGCCGCGCGAATTTCTTCGCCGTCGCTGGATCCTGAGCACGTCCACAGCCTGAAGCTGGTACGGTGCAGCCATGAGCTGCAGGATTATCGAGTGTTCGACAACCGCGGGAGAACTTTGAGCTGAAGGCGGATGGTGTCTGCAGAACCGATTTCGAACCACATGCAGGTTGATCCCAGCTGGATCTTCAGCGCTTGTCGTGCATTGCATTGCACACACGATTGCTGTACATGTACGATAGCGACGCTGCGATGATGCATGTACCGGTACGTACGTACGAGTAGATGTGTACGGTGGTCATCGGCACCGTCGTCACCTTGAAAGGACGCAAGTTGGTCGATTTGGGCGGACGCGACGGCTCATTCGAGGAGGCGGTGGCAACAAACATGGGAGAAGACATCGGCGCTGCCACGAGTGGCCGGCCGGACTCGAGCACTGCCAAGAACCGAGATGCCGCCAAGAAGCGGGCGGCTCTGTGGAAGAAGCAGACCAAGAGCTTCAAGCTCAAAGATGTGGGCAAGAAAGTAGACGCGGTGCGCTTCTGCGCGCAAGACGAGCGGTTCTTCCGTGAGCAGGCGGAGGTGCTCCCGCTGCTCATGGGGTTCCTCTCCAGAATCAAAGTACGTGAGATAGTAAAGTTTCTACTGTATAGGCAATTCGACTGACACTTTTTGGTGTTGGATGTTGCAACTTCACAGACACCGGAGCTAGTCATGGAGACGCTGACTGTGATGCACACGCTACTTTCACCTCCGATCGCGTCCGAGACCAGCGATCCGGAAACTGAAACCATTCATCCTGAAATGAACGGTAAGTTATCAGTAAAATACATGTACAGCTTCGCTTCGGGTGTAAGCTTCTTATATGTTTTCTTTTTATCTCAGCGGCATTTATCCTCGAACGCAGTGTGAGCGTTGATTCAGCGTGGAAAGCAGGAGAGCCATTCATCAACCTCTTCAACTTGGCTACATTGTCTCAAGAGATTCGAGTAACTTATGCTGGTTTTCTTGGGGGGGTATTGTATTGGTGCTAAACCATTGTTTGCTTGTTACAGATCCGAGCTGTCGAGGTGTACGACCTTCTTCTTCGTGCCAGCGTTGCACTCTCTGCATCTGCTGAAGCCACCGCGACGTTGCTCCAGTTCCAAACTGTGGGGTCTCCTAGCTCGGCTTTGCTCAATTGTTTGGGGGCGGATAGCGGCGAGTTGCAGTCCGCTGCTCTCTCGTGTCTCTGCTCGCTGATGAAAAACTCTCCAAACGACGAGTTTCTAGGCAAATTCGAGGCGGAGAAGGGTATTTCTCGTTCACTGGAGTTCGTAGTTCATTCGGAGCGGCGATTCCACCGCCCTGCACTTGAAATTCTAGAGAGATTTTCTCATTTTGGTACGTTGTGAAAGAACTGACTGTCTTGATCGTTCCATGCTCACTAAACGCTATTGTGCTGTCATTTAAAAGAGTGTGGAAGAGAATACTTGAAGAATAATCAAGCAGCAAAGTATCTGCGTGACGCAATCCAGGAAGCCCAGCACACGATTTTGAAGACGTCAACCATCGTCCCTGTTAGTGGAATCGACTCAAGCCCGTTATCATTGAAGGACGCTCCATTATTATGCTCCAACATCGAAGTCATTTGCCAAGTCTTCGCACGAATGACTCTCGCCAATGAGCAAGTGGCTGCAAGCAACTACGCTGGAGAAGACCCCACTCTGTTCATGGACTTCATCGATGCAGCAGTTGCCATACTCCGTTACGACGTTGCCAGCGCTCTAAATCCCGTGCCGGCCCCCACGGAATCTCCACGAACGACTGGCGGTGCCGCGGCGGCTGCTGCAGCTGCCGCTAATGCAGCAGCAGCTAACGCCGCAGCTTTGGCGTTGTTGCTTCCGGTTAGTATTGACCGTTGCATTGCACTCATCTCCAGCCTCGGCCGTTTGGTGGAGCATAGCGAACGATGCAAGACGCATGCAAAGCTCAAGGGGGTTCTACCCTTGCTACTGGATTGCTTCAAGGTCAAAGAAGCCGACGACCTTTATCAAGTCGCGGACAAACTTCTTCACTTGTGCGTGCACGTAAGTGACACCCCCGAGTTCCTCCATTGGGGTGTTTCCCAACCGTGTGACGATGATGCCGCTGAAAACGATGAAGACAAGCAACAATCACAGACCGAAAGTAAACGAATTGACCCTAACATCCTTTGTGCAGTAGCAACTGGCTGCGCGGAACCAAGCGGGGCTGAAAATGACTTACCAGATACTGCGAATTCCAGCACAACCGGTGAAAGACCTCCCCTCGTGGAGGTTGAGGCAGTATTGGGTCTACTGGAAACCAGCCACGCAACCGCCAACAAGACGCTCATCTTCCGCCATCTCCGATGGCTCGCAGCTTTAGTTGATTTGCCTGGAAACGCAAACGCGTTGGGTGAGCGCGCTGTCTCGCTGTTTCTTCAGATTTTAGCTGATACTCCGTCCAGTGAAAAACTGCGCATCGCGTTCTTGGCGAAGTGCATCCGCGCGATTGTCCTGCAGAGTCCCGCTGCTCTCGAAGTACGTCCCATACTCAGTTGTGCCTAATTGTTCTTAAGCTGGTGCTAACTACCATGTTGTTTAGCTTTGCGGAAGTGCCAGCCTCGATCCGTCTACGCCGTTCTTTAGCTTCCTTCGCAACGAATCGGAGCCGGTCGAAGTCAGTCAAAGTTCTACAGCAGACACGAATTCAACATTTCTGTCGCAGTCTATTGACGAAGACCCGTCCAAATCGGAAGAACCCAAGCTTGAACACGAGCCAGTTAGCAGTAGCTGTCAGCTGGAGTGGATTGACGAGTACGACGAACAAGCGTCTTTTGCTCCCAAACCTCTGACAGAGACTTGCCACGATATAGACGTTTATCTTTCGGTTGCGGATGCTCTGACAGCATTGACTGGTGCTTTTCTGAAGTGGAATTCGACGAGTAATGGCTCGATCGCTACCGATTTCAGTGAGGTCATAGCGTCCAAGCTCGAATCGGAGCACGCGTCGCCCGGGAAAGCTGGAATCGCGGCCGCTACGGCTGGTAGTAAGAAGAAACTGGCCGCAGATCCAGCGAAATCGTCGACGGTGGGCGAGGCAGTGATGCTGGCCATCTTGGAGAAAGGGATGCAGGTACCCAAACTAGTCTCAAAGTACGCTGCAGAGAACCCCGCCGTGTGCGTAACTTTGCTGGAGCTTCTGAATAACTTAATGGATGTTCCAAGTGGACTCAAGGTCCTGTTGAACCAGGCAAAAGTTGAGCTACAGACACAAACTTCGACCGATCAAGCAGAGACCACGGCGCCGGCTGAATCGGGTGGAGAGTGGCCGCTATCCATCCAGCTATCTGCTCAATCGGAGCACGCTTACTTGCTTAGTCCAGTTCTAGGTGTCCTTCAGTCACCAAATACCTCCTTTGTCGAGATTGAAGCTGCCGTTCGAACTATCGCTGTGATGACGAGTGACTTGGAACCCGTGGACAAGGACCCACCTCCATCGGTGCCTGAGCCTGTGGTTGAGACTGCTAAAAGCCCACTAAAAGGTGCGGCCGCTGTCGTTCCCCCTCCTCCTGCCACTCCGACCATTCCCGAGCTCGTGGTTAGAGAGAGCGACCGCTTCATCAATGCTGCTCTGGGTTGTGGAGCGCTGGTGCTGCTCGTAGCCTTCATGGACCAAGCACGGATACCCGTTGGAACGGGAGATTCACCCGATCGAGTGAGGCTAATGGAGAAGCAAATTGAGGAAATGGTGCTGAAATTCATCACGTTGGCTCAGATGAAGCAGGAGAATCTCATAACCAAGTACCGGGAGAAGCTGGAGCAATATCAACCACCGAGTCCTGAGGCCGCGTTGCCACCACAACCTTCTCCTGTTGATCTTGAGTTACCTTATCAAGCTCGATGGGCTCAATCACTGCTCGATCACAAGTTTAGTGTCCATCGATTTGGCTACGAATCCTACAGCGCATTGCTTCTCGCTTCGGAGCTTGCGCTCCCCAAGCTCGTCTCGACGCTCTTGAACGCTGGAGCTTGCTCGGAGACGGCTTCAGCTGAGGGGGTGACGCCACTGATGATCGCGTTCCTCGTTGGGAATGAAGAAATGGTCATCGACCTGCTCGATGCCCGTGCTGACGTGAACGCAATAACCAAAGATGGTCAGGATCTGACAGTCTGGAACTGCGCGCTTGTGTCTCCGTTGAAAGCGCGCGTGAGCAGCATGATCACGACGGCGTACACCAGCCCCGAGGCGTCAAATGCCGGCCCAAGTATGAGTTCTCGCCTTCAACTGGACTCGATCGAGGGATCTCTACAGTTTCTCGACATGTGTCTGGACGCAGGCGTGGACGCCAACGTCTCGAATGCAAACGGCGACTTCCTTCTGCATGCGCTTCTGTCCAAGTCCATTGTACGTCGCAAGCTACGCGGCCTGGATTTGTGCTTCCGCTACAATTCCTACTACGAAGACCGAAGACGCCTGCAAAGGGCCGTGACGGAACTCATCGAAGCGCACGCAGCAAACGTGAACAGCTGCAATCTCCTGGGCCAAACTCCGCTTCACTTGGCCTTGTTGTACGGCTTCACGGGTATCGCCAAGATTCTCTTGAAACGTGGAGCTAACCCGAATGTACAGGGCATCTACGGACACCTACCTCTGCACTACGCGTGTCTTGGATTCTGCGGTAGTCTCGACGGGAGCGATGGTGAAGCTGTCGAGATAACCCGCCTACTGCTGGAGCAAGCGACGAGATACCCATGCACACTCGGAGTTCATTCCGACCGACGCAAACACAAGTCTGCAGCTGAGAAACAAGCGCTTGCGATCGAAAACATTCTGGAAACCGGTCTGCAAAGTGTCGTGGAGCCTCAAGCGATCCTGTTGAAGCTGGCCAGTGCCCAGCAAATACTCACGACGCCCTCGTTTGTAGGCAAGTTCCTGCCGTGGCACTTTGCATGCGGAGCGTACGTTCAGCTGTCGTCGGTGTTGTGTCTCGACGATGACATGCACAAGTGGTTCGAAGCCAACGGACAAGCTCGAGCGGATATTCTACGCTATCTGCTGTGTGAATGGAAGATCGACATGAGTATCTGTGCTAGCGATGGGGTGACAGCACTGCACTTGGCAGTGAAGAGCGACGTGACTGGGAACAACCTCCCTGTCGTCGACTTGCTGTTGGAGAACTGCGGTGATCCATCTACCACGCTTGATGTGAACGCAGTCCACGATCACATCCTCATCGATTGCTTGCCTGTCATTCCGAGTGGAGCCCACGTTGCGTTTGTCGACGAGGATCAAGACGTAAAGCAGGCGTTCGTGTCTTCTCGGGCGATTGATAGCAAGTATCACATCATTCTCGACGACGGCCACCATGTCGATGGAATTGCACGCGATCGGCTTCAAGTCATCAACGATCCAGACAAGAAAACTTCGCATCACCTACACCACTACAAGTATCTGCTGCCTATGGAGAGCAGATTCGCGGCGCTCCACTACGCACTGCAGTCGAACCAGGACACACTGGCGCTACGATTGTTGGCTCTGCCGGGTATTTCACTCGACCCTGAAGGCAGTGACCTGCCACTTCTTGCGCTCGCGTGTGCTGCTCGACAGACGCCGGAAGTTGTGAGGCGGTTGATCACCCAGCAGGCGAATATGCGCGTACATCTACCACTGCGGACGTCCAGATGTGACTTGACGGCGGTAGATTCGGGCACTTCGAGTGCCATAGCAACGAGGAAGCACGCGGCAGCACTGCACTATGCCGTCATGTACGACGACTTTGCGATGGTCGAGGCGCTTGTATCGAGTCCAGGGGGATACGTGCATCCGAATGTCCGGCGGTCTGGAGATGGCTTCACGCCGCTGCATTTGGCCTGCGAGATGGAGAATATGAACATCATCAAGCTCCTCCTCGACCACGGCGCGAGCTTGACGCAGTTGTCAAGCATGTCGGCGCATGGGGTGTCACCGCTGCAGTTGTTGATGCGATTCGACAGTTTGGAGAACGAAAGACTCAAAGACCTCATTGCTGAGCGCTACGTGCGGCCGGAACTGCTCTTGGAAGGGTTGATTGCAGCCTCGACACCACGGCCAAATACAGCGGTAGGCGAGAGCAACCAAGAAGCGACCACGAAACATGAGAATGCGCCTGAAGCAAACGATGTCGTTGACAGCGATGCTCCATCGTGCGCTTTGTTGCGTGAAGAAGAGCACAACTTTGGGCTCTTCGAGCGTATTCAAGGCTTGGTTCGCGACAAAAGCGGGGCCCATGAGGCGCTCACTCGACGTCTCGAGACAGAACTCGAAAAGAGCGACGCTGTGCTCGGTTTATTCTTCGACCTTCTTACTCGAAGTGAGGCTGAACAGGAATCTCTGACGTCCCTTATCGATTCCTTCCAAAAGCTGCACCTTCCTCACGAATGCTATCGGCAGTTTACTATTCGGTCTCAATGGAAACCCAAGGGCTCCAAGATGTCACGCGTCGTTAGCAAGACTGGACTGGAAGAAGTCGCAACGGAACCTGCTTCAGTCTAGTGCTGGTAAAATATAGGATGTACTTTACCACGACTTGCATGTGGGGTTTCTTTTTGCTTTCAACCTATACATAGTAAAGTAGATCACATCTCAGAAGGTGATGAAGGTCCCTGTCGAGGAAGAACGCAGGGAAGAT
This sequence comes from Phytophthora uliginosa, assembly GCA_024679075.1. Classification (NCBI taxonomy): domain Eukaryota; phylum Oomycota; class Peronosporomycetes; order Peronosporales; family Peronosporaceae; genus Phytophthora; species Phytophthora uliginosa. The sequence continues at coordinate 5,449 of JAIKVD010000196.1, read as the reverse complement.
GCTGGTTGCTCTTTGGTCGGACCGCCAGACGTGCCTCGGCTGGATCTCGATATCCTTCGCGAAGATAAACAACCTTCGAACTTGTTACCACCCGTGCACGCCAACACCGTCCGAGAAGAACGGAATACAAACTATAAACCTGAAACTGGTGGAAGTCAATCAGCTCGAATTCGCTTTGCACCTCCACGATCGAAGCAGAAAACCTCTGCGTATTCTACCCGCCCTAATCGAACCCGTAGCGCAACATTTCGTGAACTGCCTGCTGATCTCCGCGAGAAACAAGTGAATACTGCTCGGTATTTCAAGGCGTTGGGAAATTGGCAGCAGTCGATGGAAGCTGGTGCCTTGAAAAATCTTCTTGGGGACGTTCATGACGTACTCCACGCAGCGATCTATCGACAACCAGAAGCTCCATCAACAGAGTCACTGGAATATTTCTCGCTGGTAGCGGCTATGCAGGAAAAGGTGAAGCTGCAGCAGCAAGAGCGCAAACGACTAAGCACGAAGCTCGCCATGGAGCAGTCATTGGGGCAAGATTTGTCGTCACAACTGCACCAACTCGAGCGGGAGCTCACGCAATTGCACATGCGCCACGCCCACAACCGAGCAGAAGTCGAAGGCGAGCGCCGTGCTGTTCAAATTCTAGAGAGAGACTACGCCTCGCTCACGGAACAGGAGCAGGAGCTGCAGCGCGACTGCGAGGTTTTCGAGCTGCAACTTGACACGCAGAGAGCTCAGTTGAAAGAGATCCGCAGCCAGCAGCTCTATCTCGACTTTGTGTCGAGCGCTCCGTTAAAGCGACACATGGAGGAGAAGAAGTGGCAGGAGCAACACGCCGCGGTGGCTCTGCAAGGTCAAAACGCCGAGGCGGAAAATCGCGCGCTCGAAGATGAGATCAGGAAGCTCGAAGACGAGGCGTCCAAGCTCGAGACGCAGTATACGCTCGATGTGCAGACCAAAGAGCAGTCCGAGACGGCTTTGACCGAAATCCGGGCCAACTACGAGCGATTCCAGGAAGCTTTCGAGCGAACTCGAGTTTGCTACACTCCGAGACCGGATTGGGACCGCATCGTCGATGAAACACCGGAGCTGTCCGTGCAAAAGTATCAGTGGGAAATGGGTGACACCGCCAGCTCTAGAGACCTAACGGTCTCAATCAGTAACAACGTAGACGACAAAGACGGAGTGCTTGACGATAGAGCACTCGGTCTGTCAGTTGACGAAGAGCAGCAGTCAAACAACACAGATCGCACGAAAACACTGGTGAGAGAGATGTTGCACTGGATCGAGCGGCTGCAGAAGCACTGCGGAGTCAATCTCCACTTAAGTCGGGTAAGCTTTGTCGTTCACTAGCTTTGATCCCCCCTTTGAGCTAGTCTAAGAGTTTTTTTTTTCTTGTAGATTTGGCATGACGTTGAGGAAGCACGCGTGGAGCTTAATATTCTCCATCATCAGTTGGATCGTGCCGTCCGCAAGTCGTCGATGCTTTCGATCGCACTTCCAAACGCATCAGGTGTCATCACCATTGCGGTAGCAACTTCTCCGACAGGGTCTCCATCCAAGAGAAGGCAAGACTATATCATGGCCCTCGGCATGCATGAAGGCATCCCTCTCTTCCTGCGTCATCGTGGCAAGCTAAAGAGAAGAGTCCTCAAGAAGCTGGATGTGGAGAAGGTCGTGCGGAAGGTGTGGGTCGAGAAGCGCAAACGGGAGCAGCGCAACCCGCTCGGACGATTCCCACTGGAGCAAGTTCTGTACGAGAAACTCCATCGCAAGTACGGGTTTCAGCCGTTGATCGCCGAGTGGGGGTACAACCTGCTGCTAGCCCTGCAATATTTCAGCTGGGACTCGGAGATTGAGATGTTTCTCCTCTGCCTGACCGGCGCAGTCTCCGATCTCGTGTATGTGGACCAGGAGCAGATGATTCAAGGCTGCCAGCACCTACTGCTTCGACTGTGTGAGCTTTACAACGTCGAGAGCTTCGTGACGGAGAGGCGGGTGCTTCTGAAAGACGCTCTCGTAGCGCTGCGGACGTTCTTCCCTTTGAAGACTTCGGGGCAATTGCAGGCGATCGAACAAGCCATCATCCGAGATATGCACAAGATGAAGCGCGGCGGAAATGACTCGATTTTGTATATTGAAGACATCCTCCCGCTGGATGTCAAGTATCCGCTGGGGTTCTTTGTGAAAACAATACGCACTCAGCACTTCAAGGAGATCCAAGATTATTATGCACTGCTTCTGAGGTACGCACGCTCTGCGGCGGAATGTATACGTGAAGTCACTCTAATGTGTTTGTTTTTATGTTGTTTTTATGTTGTTTTTCAGCGAGCTTGAACAGCGCGACACCGAGCTGAGAGGGATTTTACCTCTTTCTGCAGTGCGAGATGTAAGTTTGTTGCTGAAGTGAATCAAGGTAACGCGGATATTGACATTTCTCGTACGGAGGTTAGGCAATTCTGGCCATTGATCCGATGGCCGACCCCACCGCAGTGCAAAATCTGATGATGAAGGCTTTGCATGCCAAGACTCGAGCACATTTGCACATGTGCGAGCCTGTTCATTACAAAGCCGTCCTGAGGGTACGTTTCACTTTCTCGCTTGCTGCTGGAGCTGACTAACTTAACGCGGACTTGTTCATTGCCTACGCTAAATATTAGAAACTAAACTCGACATGCTTAATGAAGTTCGCGTTGAACTTTGATCAGAACGCTGAGATCAATTGGCGACGCCGTCCTGACGCAGTGTACATCGATTCCGCTACGGATAACACCAGGCAGCACAAAAGAACATCCCAGTAAGGCGAACATAAAGTCTGTAAGCTTACGGTATTTTTCTTCGTGTCGGTTTATATTACTTTCCAATGTTTTAGTCGTGAAGTCCGAGGTGATGGTCTGGTTGACATCCTCGAGGCTGATTTCGAGGCACTGAGTAGCTGAATCGTACTTAGAAATCGATCCGAGTGACACTCTGGAAGGTGATGGCGTCACTCCAAGAACGAGCACCTTGCTGACCAGACTCATCCGAGCGCTTGTGAAGTCATTTTGCAACACGGTGGACGTGAAGGTACCGACTGACGCAGTAAACTTAACAATTGTAGCGCTCGGGTTGCTGACGGTCTCGCCATCGTCCAGGTACAGGTCTCCGCTGGCGCTGCCACTGGCTGCGCTCGGGTTGCTGACGGTCTCGCCATCGTCCAGGTACAGGTCTCCGCTGGCGCTGCCACTGGCCGGTAGAGCGACCAAGATGTCGAACGGTGTGAGGCGAGCGGCCGAGCTGGTGAGGGCCGACTGGTGCATGGCCAAGATGGCTCCTCCGCGAATGTGCACCGGCATGTCGTACAAAGTCACCGTCGTCGTCACCGATCCGCCGGTGCTGGTGGTCTTGGAGTAGTCGAAGATGTTGTACCAGACACCCGCCGGGTAGTAGCCGGTCACGGACGTAGCTCCCTGGTTCACCACTGGCGTCACAAGCAAAGCGCTGCCCAGCATGAACTGGTAGTTGATGCTGTACGTGGCCGTGTCGGACGGGAACTCCATCAGAAGCGGGCGAGCGATGGGGAGACCTTCAGCGTGTGCATGGTACCCAAGCGTGTAAATGTACGGCAGAAGTCGGTAGCGCATGCCGATGAACTTCTGGCCCACCGTCGTCACTTCAGGCCACACATACGTCTCCTGGGACGGAGCTTCGAGGTTGTTGTGGTTTCGAGCGAACGGGTAGAACGAGCCCAGAGCCGTCCAACGTGCGCAAAGCTCCATGTTGGAGGCACCAGAGAACCCGCAGATGTCAGCGCCAACCATGGGGATGCCAAAGAGTCCGAACTTCAGGATAGTGGGGATCGACCAGCGCAGATCGTTCCAAGTGGCGGCGTTGTCACCAGTCCAGTGAGCCACGTGGACACCGCTACCGGGGAACGTTGACCGAGAGAGCACGAAGGACCTCTTGTTGGCCAGCTCTTCCTAAACTGCATTGGTCACTATGGACTCGGTGATGCCGTACAGGTTGTGCGCGTCGTACTGGCGGATGTTGCCGTACTGCAGTCCACTGGTGGAGATGCCCTTGTTGTAGATCGCGTCGTGGCCGTTGACGTTGTTGATCTTGGACGGCGGGTTGCCGAACTTGTTGCCATCACCCGAGCAGCTCAAGCAGCACGTCGTGATCGCACTGATGCTTCCAGACGCCGGATTGACGCACACAGGTCGTCCCCGGACAGAAGTTCGCGAGCTCGTTCATGTCAATCCAGAGACCGTCGAACGAGAAGTTGCTGTGCATGAGCTTGATCTGTTCACCCCAGTAGGACTTGGCACTCGGGTGGAAGAAGTCGGGGAACACCGTCGGGCCGGGCCACACTTGGCCCAGATACGGCTTACCACTCGTGTCCTTGATGAAGACATCCATCGACAAACCTTTCGTGTACGCGTAGTCGTTGGCGTCATCCGGGATGCCAGGGTCAATGATCGGCACGAACTTCTGCCCGCTGGCGTGGACCTCGTCCATGAAGGCTGCCATCTTTGCTTGCGGGAAGTTGGTCGGGTCCAGCGTGAAGTCGTGGTAGCTCTTCATGTAGTCGATGTCGGACCAGATGACGTCCAGCGGCAGCTTGTTGCTGGCGTACTTGCTCACGACCGTGCGCAGCGCGTCGACGGAGCCGTATCCCCATCGGCACTGGTGGAAGCCGTACGACCAGTACGGCATGAGCTTCGGCCGTCCGATCAGCTTCGTGTACTGCGAGACAACGTCCGCCGGGGAGGGGCCGACCACGATGTTGAAGTCGAGCACTCCGCCGATCGTCTGGTAGACGAGGTGTCCGCTGTCCATGGTCACGTCCATGCCGTTGCTGTTGAGCAGCAGCACGCCATGCGCCTGGCCGGCGCTGTTGACTCCGAGGAAGAACGGGTGCGAGCCGTACGTGTTGACGTTGAGCGTTGCTGATCCTTGGTCACGAGCCCAGAGCGTTTGCTTGTCGCGCGTGCTCTCCCCGATGCCGTAGACGCTGAGGTCGCTGCCCAACACCGTCGACGCCTGCAGTGTGCCGGCGGTGAAGATGCTCTTGGGCACCTCCCATCGCTGGTTGTTCTTGTCCACGATCTTGACGCGCACGCTGTCGCTCTGCGTCTTGGTCACCGTCACCACGAGCGCCGACAGGTCCGAGCCGTACGAGGTGGCAGTGGCAGCCGAGTTCACCTGCAGGTTGATGGTGAGCACGCCCGCCGACTCGCTGGCAGACGTCACGGCATACCCGGGCCCATTGACGTAGCCCTGGACGGACGGGGCTGTGGTGGGCGTCTGCGTGTTCTGGTTCACGAAGGCGTAGGTCTTGTAGTGGTTGTAGGGCGCGGCCCGGTTGTCCGTCTGGAACAGGGCGCGGCCCGGTTGTCCGTCTGGAACCTGGCCGCGCCCTACAACCACTACAAGACCTACGCCTTCGTGAACCAGAACACGCAGACGC
>JAIKVD010000195.1:0-27287 GCA_024679075.1 Phytophthora uliginosa | reverse complement strand
GTTCATGCCCATAGGTCGATCGATCACTGAATGGCGTTCGGCAATGGCTGGAGCGACTGCCGCCAGTCAAATGTTGTGTGAAGTTGGTGTGCGGAAATGATCCGTCTATGTTGCACCCGCCTGGAACTTGGGTAAGTTGCACCTGGAACTTTGGATAAGTTGCGTCCTCATTGCCTCAATGAGGCAGAAGGGGCGACATGCGCTCGAAGAAAAAGTCATTTCGTCCTGAAGTGCTTCGATTATCGAGCTCGGATCACTATAGTGAACACAAGTCAGAACCGAGACCGAAGTTAAACCCGCGATACGACTCATGGGTGGGAGAACAATTCTCCACTCAAGTCGTAACCGCGTTGCATTTACACCAGCAATGAGGCGGAGCCATGATCCTCAATCAAGTCTTTTCAAATCAGTCATTTCGCTTTTTATGAGAACGAGGAACGCGCACTCGGGAACAAACGGTATCGGGTTGACAGCAGCGAGAGCGAACAATTTTAGGAGACTAAATGGGCTCTTGGAAAGATGTGGCTACACCGTACAGGACGCTGGGAAATTCGCTGCCAGCCATGGCAACACGGCGGCTCTAAGGTTTCTCTTGCCAATGATTTTCGATTACGAGGATTTCGATAACGATGGTATGGACGATGAGACGTTTGCGGTGTTGGAAACGATGGCGACTAGTGCCGCCCGCTACGGGCACTTGGAGGTTGTCCGTATGGTGTTGCCAGAGTTCGGCGAGTTCGATCCTCTTTGCGGGGTCGCGTGGAGAGTTTTCGACATAGCCGCAGGTAGGGGACATCTTGACATTGTGGAGTTTGCGCACGATACAGCTGCTGGTGGAGAATATAGTGAGCCGGAGGATATCTCAAGTGAGGCGCTGTTCCTGGAGCTGGCAGAGATGGGGTACCTGCACAGTGTGAAGTACTTGTACAATCGAGGTCACAATGATCCCAAAACGATCGGAGAAGCTTTTGTCGGTGCCGCACTGTTGGATAAGATTGGCGTACTTGAGTTTTTGTTGACAACCGGGGGAGTAGCGTCTACTGCGTTCGACAAGGGTTCGAGAGAGCGGCACAATGCGGATCCATCCAAACCATGTCACTCCTGTACAGTAAAAAGCGCGCGACAGCTCCGGCAGTTCGACGTGCTTTCGAGAGCGCAGGCAGTGTCGCTGTCTCCAGTTTTCTTTATAGGAAGGAAAAGTTCCCACCTGAGTCAATCGTTGCTGCATTTCAAAATGCAGCTCGTGAAGGGCGTCGTGGTTTGAGCGAGGGGGATCGTATCCGCATCTTGAAGTTTTTGTGCACCACAAACCATATCCCAGTTGAATTGTTCGTCGGCAAATTTGCCGGTGCCAAGTGGAATTCAAGAGTAATGACAGCACTGTGTGACAAGGAGTGTATTCCCAGCGAGATGATTCATGAAATCCTCATGAAAGCCGCCGATAATGGGCATTCCAAGCACCTGGAAGAGCTGGCCAGCAGGCTAGCAAATGGGGTTTGAAGGCGCTATTTCGTGTTCTACGAAATGCGAAGTTGTGTTGTGAGTCTTGCATCCTTGCCTAAATGAAAAAAAGCTGAGATAATTGAGATAAGCACCGCGTGGGAAGACCAATATTTGTTGTGGGCGAGTGGCTTTAACGAGAATACAGTAGTGCTTCACCATCTGCATACCAAAGCAGTTAGGCCAAGGTCAGTGACAAGATAGAAACATTCAACTCAACAGGTGACTACGATGTGTATTAGGTAGGTAAGATCCCACCTTCTTATAGTTTGATACGGACACTGCAGCTAAGGAGGGCACTAGAGCTTGTGGTAGGGCTCTTCGATCTTCTGGACCATTTGGTCGTACAACTTGCAGTTGCCGGCCTGCTTCTCGGCCATGAGCTTGTTGAGCATGGGCTTCCACTTCCGGCCGCGCGTGTTGATGAACCAGTTGTTCACCTGCTCCAACGTGATGCCTCCTTGCGGGGGGAGCCACTCCTTCTCCTCCTCGGTCGGGTACGGGTGGTGCAGGTTGTGCTCGAACCAGTCGTGCATCAACTGCTTCGACAGCTTCGACAGACTCGAGCGTTTCTTGGGCAAACTGTTGCGAGCTGCGAGCTCCATCGCGTACGGAGACACCTGCGAGAGCGAGATCGCCGACAGCGAAGGCAGCGGGTTGCTGCCTCTTCCAGCACCGGGGCGTGGCTGTTGCTGCTGCAGCATGCGTCGCTCACCCCACTCGTGCAGGTTGTGCCCCGAATGCTCGTACCGAGCTCGGACGTTCGGGTCGCCCACCACTTCGGCCGCATGGCCCATCGCCTGCAGCGACACCGCCTCCATGTACTGCGACCGACTGACGTCGCTACTGGAAAAGCCGTCGCTGCTGGCACCGAAGCCTTGGTAGGTCTGCGAGATGGTCGGCATCTTCTCGATCTCCACCGTGAACGGGTCAGCGGTGCCGGGCTGGGCGTGCACGACCGGGTTGTTCGCGAACGCGAGGAGCTCCTGGTAGCTCACGTTTGCGCGAAAGGTGTCGTCTTCGATTAGCCGCTTGCTACTCTGCTCCACGTACGTCTTGCAGTCCTGCTGAGGCGGCATCCACTGTGCGGCTCCTCCGTGCGCAGCGGATAGCGACGTCAGCATCATATGCAGTTCCTGTTGCATCCCCTCCACCTTCACTGCTGGGGCTGCTGTAGGCAGGGCTGCACTCTGCTCTGACTTTAGGTCCCGCTGCTGGCCGGGGCTGCATCCTATGCGGTTCGGGAGCGTCATCGCTTCGGAAAGACTGCAAATGATGAAGGAGTTTTCACAGTCAGAGTAGACTCGGTAGTCCTTTCCTGTCAGACCGAGAAAGGTGAGAGATTGACGGGTAAAGCCAACTGTCGCTTGTCGGCCTACCTTTAAGCTACATAGGCAACATTATCATTACGGTCGAAAGTTTCACAACCCACTCGTGTTTGCCATTGTGCAAATTTGTCAATATTTGCCTTTTACCCTCAGGTAAATTGAATGCATGAGTTTTTTGCCAACCTTAAACCCGATTAGAAGTATATGGACTGTTGCCTTATTTTGCTCTGACGTTAGAGGAAGCAACAACTACGGCACCAGAAAGTCCGCTCATTCTGTAATTTGCGTCCTATTAAGAACGGAGATTCACAAGCATTCACAAGCATAGCCAAAAGCTTCTCGGCATATCCGACAGCAGCTGCTTCTTCCGTTACCTCCCAACCAATACACCGTTTGCTGCTATGATACGCGTACTAAATAAAATACGGTACTACACTCGGACGGCCATTACTGGCAGCGGCTAGCGCTGCTGCTTTCAGCACACTGAGTGCCTCTCCGTCCAGAAGGCCATGGGCCTCAAGTTTGGCACTTAAACACGACTGCGTCACTGGCGCGCCCGACGCAGCCCCACTAATGCTTTTTCAGGCTTGCGTTCTAGAACGTGATAAAGAATGAAGGAAGACGCGCACCTACCACTTGCTCGTACTCCTGACCGGTCGCTACTGGTAGATTCCTATCGTCATCTCCGTCCCTGATCTTCAAGCCAGCGGAGCCTCGTCCATTATCATCACGTTGTCGCGTGATAACTGCAGGATTCCTCGAGCATACGTCGGAGTTCTTTCGTTCAACCAAAAGAATGGAGAAAACCGATGAAAGTAGTACATGTACAATTGCATTCTCTTTTGACTTGCCACAACGGCATAAAATATGTAACAACGCGTAAGTTATTCAATAGTCTTGCCGATGACGTCCAATAAAAGTTACTGCTTGTTGAGATACCTTTATCCACCAACAAAAGCTGCACAATACTCTCCATTTTGAGCATTCTGTACTCCTCAACTAACCCTGTGCAGTAGTGTGTAGCTTGTTGGCCAGCAGCTCTACAATCGCAGCTTGACCATTATCAGTGGCTCTTTGGAGGGCCTCACGCGCAATCTCAGCAGAAATGCATGGCTCGTCCACTAAGGCTTTGACGATTTCGTAATGGCAGATGCGATGAGCGCTCAAAATTGCCTCAACAATAGGCTCAACTGGAACATGCCCCGTGGAGATCAGAAACTTCACGACGGCGATACGATCAGCAGCTAGCATTAAGCTATAGATATATCCACGCCCAAGGCACGTTGCATTACGAAATGCTGTTTTGGTAGCTTCGACTGGATTTTGCAGCTTTTTGTACAGGAGCTCGGAGATTACGAGACTCCCAGCACTCTCAAAAGCAAACCTGATCGCCTCAGCCGACACGCGTTTGCTGGCGCACAAGAAGACGACTGTTTGCTTCTTCCCGTTGCGCGACGCATACCAAAAAGCATACTTAAACGCCTGATCAGATACCTTATCCGTATCCAGTAGCATTTTCAACACCTGGATTTCGTTGGATTTTCCCGCACTTAGCTCCAAATTATCAAGTCCACGGTTGTACATGTACTTGAGAGCTTCTAAACGCCCGCCACCTGCCAGATCCACATAGAAATCTTCCACAGAGTCTCTGTAACCTTCCTTCACGGCGACAACTTCGTAAATGCAGTTTGCGACGGCGCTTAGATTGCAAGCCAGCGCAAACTCGAGCGCGTCCCCAAGAGACCATTCGCGGTAGTAACGATTGATCAAATACGTTGCTGCTGCAGTAAAATTGCATGTAGATATACACCAGTTCGTTGGTCCTTCTCTGCGCCCTCGAACAAGCTGTCAACAATTTCTGTTGCGAGGTCTAACAGGTCGAGATCTCCCTTCTTTGCCGCAGTAGCGATAACTTTCCAGGCTATTTCATCATTTTCGTCGTCTTTTGGCAGCAGGAGACGCACGATGTCTAGCTGTGCGTTTACGGAAGCAGCAACAACGGCCGTTTCTAGTGTTCGCCACATTCCATCCTTGGGTTCGGCACTCCCAGCTTCGTACATGTGTGGTAGCAAAAGTTTCACGGCCTCCATTTTCCCCTGACTGGCACTGTAGATTACAGCGTCCGCCACATCGCAATCTTCTTTACCGAGCAGTTGCTTCAGCCAGTCAAGATCATTTGCCTTTGAAGCCTCCATGATAGACTCTTGGGGAGACAGCAGACAACGCCAAATTTGCTTCATCACGTGCGGCAGCGCGTAGATTTTTGGCGGGAAATTTGCTTGTAGCAGTCTCTGGTACTGAGGGTGGCGAAACATTAATCCTTGAACACAAGTGCTCGTTCCGTCCAGCTCCTGGGGTCGAACTGGAAATGAACAGAATCGCTTCGCGACGTGCTCAGACTCTTCGTGCGGGTGGCTTCTAGCTGCAGCCCCACCTGCCATCTCGTGTTCAAAAGCAAAACTAAGAAGATTCCAACCAGAATCCAAACCCAGTCAAAAAGCGTCTGTTGTCGATGGCAATTGACGGAATGATCAAAAGTTATCTGTGTCCATCAATCAAACCTGCGATTGAAATTCCACGATCACTAGTCAAATTCCCGCTTTCATTTTTGCTGTAGCTTCCGCGTCTAGTGTCGGGGCATGTTGTAACATCTAGCGCTTCTCGTAATATAGCTTCGGGCCAATCCTCGTTGCTCCCGATACTATACACGCGACCAAATCGAGCTGCAGCAACAAATACCTTGACTTTATCTTCGTGCAAGATGCAGGGTAAATCGAGCAGACACCGAACTGCGATAAAATCTCCGGAGGTAGTAGAAGCGTAGAAAGTATTCCGAACCTTGGCATCCGATACCTGTTTTTCCTCGATCAAGAACTTTACGATGTGCGTACTTCCAATACGTGCAGCTTCAAAAAGACACTGCGTGGTCATCTCTTGTGTTATGCATGACTCGGCATATAAGATCTTCACCACGTCAAGATCGCTGGCAAAGGTAAAATGCATCTGAAGTATGATTTCACTGGGACCAATTCACGTTTCGCTGTGCAAAAGCGCGCACAGCACTAGCGCTGTGACACTTTGACGCAGTGACGAACGCCTTGCATATCTTGTCAAAAGGAACACACCCCGTGCTGCACAGGAAGCCCGCGACTTCCCCCAAACCATTAGCAGACACGTTCTGAAATGTTCGAAGGATCGAATTGGTAGAAACAAACATTTTTCTGGATAGATATTTCATGACGTCGACGCCTCTGGTCAACGCCTCTGGTGCACTCGAAGGCTTTTACCATAACGTCCGGTGATGGAGCGCGCTTGATGTACAGGAGTTTCACCAGCTCGGTCGACCGGCACGAGCCGCACCGCAGAAACAGTCTCAAACTCGTGTATCATCACGCGTCCAGCACTCAGCAGAAACTCGAGCACAGCATAGTGACCAAGTTTTGCTGGTTCATGAAACGCCAAGTCAATTACCTGGGTAGAATGCCTCCTCTTCTTGTGCACATATTCCACAAGGTCCAAGCGCCCCCTACAAGCCGCTCACACTTGCAGGTCCCCCCCAATAGGCCCAAGCACGTGCTCATAGTTGTCGATACATTGGGTTGCCACGTGGTGAAACTCGAACGAGCTGTCGTATATCAGCTCTGCGATTCTTTCCTTCCCTTCATCAAGCGCTTGTTTTAAAGTAGTTCTCGTACCAGATCCCAATTAAAAGAGGTACGGGCTCAGCAGACGATGTACTACGTCACAGTGTCCGGCATATATAGCGCGTGCCAGCGCCTCTTCTCTACCGTCCTGAGCTCTTTTCTCGTAAGCCACACGTGTCTCGTTCGATGTTATCATCCAAGTATTCTGATGATAAGTGGCCTTCTATTTGATGTTTATGTGTTTTTTCCTATAAAAAGACGTGACTTGATGTCATTCATCTGTCGTGCTGGAGTTGCCTTTGGTTGATCTTGTAGCGTGAATTTTTGCATCGGGTCTGGGGTCGTGCTGTGTTGTTGCAGGTGGAATTGTCGTGCCTTGTTTGCTTTTGCCAGTGTCCGAACTGCTTCCAGGTCGGCTTTCGCTGGTGTGCTCCATTGAACAACGAAGAAACGCTGTAACTCTTGGTCCAATTCCTGGATGGGGCTGCCGCTCGTCGTTGGCTGTGGCTTCGCACTGAGAGCCTTCTGAATTGTTTTATCCACGCTGTCAATTTGGAGGTACGTATTTGCTGCGTCTCCGATTTTCTTGAATTCCTGGAGGCCATTGTCCAGAATTTTCACTGCGTTGGCTTATCTGGTACCTTGAGTTTGGAACCTGACGCTTGATGCTGCCACTCCGTGCCATTTCCTATCTGCTTCCTCTTGTAGTAGAATCCATCCCCCATTCACTTGTTCCTCTGGGGTTGTGCATATGTGGTATTGAAGTCGCCATTTAGAGAGAGTTTGGTCTGGGTGTGTCGGATCGATGGTCGCCATAATGCTATGACAAATGCTAAGACAGAGGCCTTGAATTCGGTTTTTCTCTTTCCTTTTCCACGCGCTTGCTATTGCCATTACTTGGTACGTTCCTGCTGCTTGGATGGCCGCTTGGGTTTCCTGCACCGAAATCTCTTCGTTCTCGAAAACTACTTTGTTGCGGAGTCTCCATAACATCACAGCAGTTGTAGTTGTCCAGATTCTCCACAGTGTGTTCATCGCTGTCGTGTGTTATCATCCAAGTATTCTATAACCAGTTCCACGATTTTGAGGTGCCCATTGGCTGCCGCTGCCTCTAGCATCCGCCACACTTCTGTGAGGTCTTCGTTATCGATCTCCTAATATGACACGAAAAAGTATGGAAACATGACTATTTCGAAGCAGAGTGTACATGTACTTAGTTCACCAATTCAAAAACAGTATCCCAGTTCTCCGGTCTGAGCAGCTGCGACAATGGATACATTCCGGGTATGTTTCGATTTACTTCAAGACTCTTGGCCCAGGGCGCGGGGTAATAAATAGCTCGCAGCAGGCTACAATATTTCGTAACGAGGAGGAATCAAATTTGATATAACATCTAATTTTTAAGATGTGGGTCTCGCTTGACATTACTTGTATGTTTCTACAAGTCAGAATGAGTTGACAGTTGCGGCTTTTCGTGTTATACGACTTCTCGATTAGTAAGATCTGGAACATTACGCGGTCACTTTTTTTTCTGACCGTAATTTACCAACGAGAACAATCGTAGAACGTTCTCCGCGAAAGAGGTAATTTTCGACGATGGAACCAATAAGTATACACGGTAACATTGGGATTGCATCCAAAGAGGTTTCATTCTAAAGAAAAAATCATGCCATCACGCCGGCAGTTTTTTTTACCAAGGAATACACGTGTTGTTCAGAGCAGGTCTATGCGACACGCCTTCATTTCCGCTTAAATCCGCCCAGAAATTCTCTTCTTCCTCATTCCCGAATCCGCCGCCTCAAGGAAAGATGGTGAAGCTCTTCTGTGCGATCGTTGGAGTGGCGGGAAACGCGTTCCCCGTGGACATCGACGCGGACCAGACGGTGGGAGACCTGAAGGACGCGATCAAGGAGAAGAATAAGAACAAGTTGAACAAGGTCAATGCCGCCGACCTGCAGCTCTTTCTGGCGAAGACGACGACCGGCGCGTGGCTATCGTATCTACTCGCTGTCCGATCTTCATACGGAGCATCGCGATAAAATGGCGAAGAAGATGCGACTCGCTGACGACTACATCACTTTTGTGGAGCCCAGTCTCTCGCCAAATACGCGTATTTTGCCGTATACTTCGCTGGACGTCCCGGAAGGTGCAGACGATCAGCGGGCTGAATACATGACGTACCTGAAGACGCATCTCAAGACTGTACTGGAGGAGAAGGACCTATCTCTGCTGGATGTCGCCAAGAACCAGACAGTCTTGTCAATCACCGACCCTCGATTGCCATTTGCCATGAGAGGAACGACTGATGTGCTACTTGTCGACCGCAGATCAATTCAACACCGTGAGCCGCTAGCAGGTGTACGCATGGTTGTTGAGCTGAAGAAAAAAGTGGAGCAGCACCATAAACCCCAAGCTTTTGGAGGACTGGTATCTGCTAGTTTGAAAGCGCCCCTGGATTGCACTCCAATTGGGTTGTTGACGGATTTGAACGACCAATGGCACTTCTCGTGGTTCAATGAGAAGAAAGTATTGACACATATCAGCATCGTGCACCCGAAGAACGCGTTTGACTTCATTGCGGCAGCTGTTGCTGAGCCTGCAAGCTCAAAACCATTCAATGTGCCATTCATCGGTCGAGAGTTGACAAAGTTCAAGATCGACGACTTTCTGCCAATGCCTGATGATGGTGCAGACGAAATGATGGAGAGATACGAGTTGATGGCCGCTGTAGTGGAACCAGAGTTTCTTATGGCAAGGCGGATGGAGTACGCACGGCAGTTGGTGCAGTCGATGCCCATGTACGCTCACATGTATACGTAGTTCATCATTTCGATCTTAGAATCTAATGATGAACGAACTTTTAATCAAACGCTGTATAGTTTGTAATCATCAAAGTGGCGTAATGATCTCGCACCCGTTAAGAAACTAGCAGCCCCACAACTGTTAATTTTTCATATCTGATAAATATAAAGTTAATGATATAGAAAGATGACTTACTCTCCAGAGCAATACCAAGCGGACAAGGGTCGCATTAAAGCTGCACAGAAGCGCTATTACGAGCGCACGCGAGAAGCGCGTTTGTCCTATCAAAAAGGGTACGATGACAAGAATCGTGAGCATATTCTAGAACGCAAGCGAAAGCCAAAAATCGAACCTAATTATGCTGAAAGCGAATTTACTGAGCAAACCGAACTTAGCTAATTAATTATTTGTTTCTCTCAGATAAAAAGTCAATACTGATATAGAGATATAAAGTCGATCGAACCTGATACAAGATCCATAATATTATAAAGTCAGTTGCACGGAGAAATATAGACACTGATATATAACGATGTTTGCGTACAAGCTTGAAGGACTAAAACGATTAAATATTCGAGCTATCCGATGGGGTAGTAGCTACCGAGTGAAGGTGCGCGGTAAGACGGGGAAGATGGTTTATGTCAGCAACCTATCGCGCCCAAGCAATCAAAAGTTGGTAGCGAAGCAGTACAATGTCTCTGTCACCGAGCTTAAGAAGCACATGTCTCCTGAGTTCAAGACGGACCCGAAGTACCGCTTCTACAACGGAAAACACATGGAATCTCACCTATATGAAGGAATTCAGCCTGATGAGTTCTACGAGAAGCTAGAGAATGTTCTTGACAGTCAAAAGAGTGCATTTAAGGTGAATATCGCTCTTGGCTACGACCTTGTCAGCATAACCGACGATAGTGAAACCCGATACTTCCACCCAAATATTGGAAATACGTACGTTTTTAACGCACCTATAGCTATCAACAGCAAGGCTGACATCCGCAAGAAGATTATTTCGGAGATCAGATCTATGGAGTTGGCGAACAAGCTTAACTATCCGAGTTCTGGATACAAGCTCAAAGCGATCACCGGCTTCAAGATTTTCATCTACCACCGCAACCATGCTCTTGACGATAGTGAGGCGGTCATCCCTAACATTATTCGTGAAAACAAGCACGTTATCAACTTCCCCAAGACCAATAATAAATGCGTCTTCCATTGCATTGCCTGGTACTCAACGCAGGATCCTAAAAAAAATCCTCGCAGGATTCAGGCACAGGTGAAGGAGGTATTTAAGCGCTACTGCTCTTTTAAGGGTATTGCCTACTCTCTGGGATTATACCGTAGCTTTAAGCCCATTGATCTCCTTCAGCTCGATGAGGTTGAGGATTGTTTCCAACTCGCTATTAACATCTATTCGATGGATGTGGATAGAGGTAAAGTTGAATGGATTCGCCGCTCAGACAAGGAGTATGACGCTATGAATATTCTTTCACACGAGAATCATGCACTCTACATCAAGAATGTTGATATGCTCCAAAGCAAGTATCAGTGCTCTAAGTGTGAGATGGTCTTTGTCAGCTCCACCAAGCTCAAGGACCACTCTAAGAACCAATGCGAGAGAGTAAATATTGAAAGCTTCCCCGCTCAGCCAACGATCTATAGACCAGCTCAGAACGCTATTAGATCATTGCTCACCAAGTACTCCATCAAAAATATTGACCACTACGTCGACCATTTCATGGTTTATGACTTCGAAGCGATTCTAAAGCCGACAGCGATCAAACACGGGAATAATACTGTCTTCACAAACGAGCATATTCCCGTATCGGTATCAGTAGCGGATAGCTTAACTGAGGAGGTACATTGCTTTGTAAATGATGATCCCAAGACATTGCTTACGGATATGTTCAAATACATTGGTGATGTTTCGGTGAAGATCCAACAGTACAATGTTGCTAAGTATAAGTCGCTTCTGAGGAAAATCATTGATGTTCATGGATTGACTGGCATGGAGATTGCTGGAGCCACGCTTGGTAATACCTACTCAATGAAGGATGTAGATAATTGGATTCAGGAAGGGAAGTATGACAGCTTCTTCAATTTCCACAGTAGCATCGGTTTTGGTAAGCGGCAATCCGATTACGGCAAAATTAAGCAGCAGCTTGATCAGGTACCAGTGTTTGGCTTCAACAGTGGTCGATACGACATCAACTTGATTAAAAAGGATTTGTTTGCCGTCATCGGTACCGACAACATCAAATCCGTCATCAAAAATCCCAGCTACATGTGCATTGCAACCTCGGATATGAAAATGCTTGATATTAGCAACTACGTACCGGCTGGTACCAGCTATGATAAGTACCTCACGACATATCTTGGTGGATGCAAATGTGATGACAAGGTCAGTTGTGTATGTGGGCTTGGTAAGGGTCTGTACGAGTATATCACTTCTTTCAATGTGCTAAACGAGAGTACTATCCCTCACAAATCAGCCTTTGACAGTGCGCTTCGTGGAACCAGCATCAGCAATGCTGACTACGAACGAGTAAAGGTTGTTTGGGGGCACTATGGGATGAAGTCGATCAAAGACCTGCTTATCTGGTACAATAATCTGGACGTAGTTCCATTCATCAAGGCTATCAAGGCCCAGCGAGAGTTGTTCAAAGGTTTTGATCTGGATATGTTTGTCGATGGTGTGTCGCTACCAGGCTTATCGGAGAAGATTATGTACCAGACCTGCTTCAACAACCTTCAATATCGGAGCAAGAAACCAGCTAAATCCTTCAAATTCCCAGCAAATCGTATTATTGGCTACAAGAGCCAGGATGCGAATGCGAACCGTGAATTTGATCTAACATCAGAGCACCTTAATACTTTGCTGCATCAGCAAAAGTACCTCTGTGGTCTATGCTACAGTCCATTAAGCACTGAAACCGCTTCTGCCGATAGAATCAATAACAAGCTTGGGCACATCAACGGCAATGTCTTGGTCAGCTGCATTTCGTGCAATACCGCTCGCAAAGACATGTCTTTCAAGGGCTTTCGCTACAAAAAGTTGCTCGAGTTCAACTCAGACAGACTGGTCTATTCGATCGACAAGGAGGAGAAGGACATCTACGGGAAAATGAAGGCCAACATTGCCGGTGATCCATCCATTATCTTCAATAGATACGCTAAACGCAATGAGACGAAGATTCGAGGAGGCAAGGTTTGCAAGAAGGTTATCGGATATGATGCCAATGCTCTGTACTTATGGTCTCTCGGTAATGAAATGCCATGCGGACGTTTGACTACAATCGAAGCATATGACGGTATTATCGATGACATTAAGTCGGACAAGATCTTTGGTTTCCTAGAGTGTGATATTCGAACCCCAGAGCACTTAAAGCAGTATTTTAGCGAGATGACTCCTATCTTCAAGAACATTCTCATTGACTGCACCGATGAGAGTATTATCGGCAAGCATATGTATGGATATAATGAGTCGCGCAAGCAGAGTCGTTCCAAGCCCGCCCGCAAGCTGATTGGAAGCTACTTTGACGAAAAGATTCTCATATACACCCCTCTTCTCAAGTGGTATCTATCGCATGGCATGGAAATCACTCAGACATACAGTTTCATCAAGGCAAGCTCTCACAAGGCATTTGCACCATTTATGGAGGCTGTGTCCAAAGCACGACGAGAGGGTGATGCTGATAAGTCTAAGGCTATGATTGCTGAGATGATGAAGCTTGTAGGCAACAGTGCTTTTGGTCGATCTGGCATGGATATGAGCAAGCACAAGGACGTCAAATACGAGTCCAATGATAAGGCTATTGAGTCTAAGATTGAGCACTTCACATTTCACGGTTTGGAGGAGCTTAATGACGCATGTGAAATCACTATGAAGAAGCGCCGACTCAAGAACAAGAATCCTATTCATCTGTCGATCGCTATCTATCAGCTGGCGAAGCTACGCATGCTTCAGTTCTACTACGACTGCATTGACTTCTACTTCGATCGCAGCGACTTTCAGTATCAGGAGATGGACACGGACTCCGCCTATATCGCGTTCAGCAGTGAAAATCCATTCCAAGACTGTATTAAACCATGCTGCACGAGCACTTCAAGCAGCACAAATACGATTGGTTCCCACGCGACTATAACAGTGAGGTGGCCAAGTTTGACAGACGAACCCCAGGATTGTTCAAGGATGAGTGTTCCGGTGATGCTATGGTATCATTATCGTCCAAGAACTATATCTGCTACCTGTCCGACGCTGAGTACAAGGTCAAGGTTTCAGCTAAGGGTGTGCAGCAAGGACGAGGTCGAAATGAAAATGTACTCAATCCCAATGGATTTGAGACTGTTATTCGTGGTCGTATCATCCTACAGGGTACTAACAAGGGATTTCGCATGAGTAAGGAGTCTAAATCAATTATCACCTATACTCAGACGAAAACGGCCCTGTCATACTATTACGACAAGCGTCAAGTACTTTCTGATGGTATATCTACCGTCGCTCTTGATATCTAAGATGTGCTTCTGGATCGCAGAACCTACTGATAAGTCAGAGCTTCAGCTCAAGCAAAATTTCTAAGCTTGCTCACAGTTATAGTAGTCGCGTGATAATTGATTTAAATTCAGAATCAGAAATCAGTCGATTCGAATACATATCGACACAGACAACCTTGAGTTGCTTTAGGATTGAGGGTTGGTATTACCAAGCATCAGTTCGCCCTTGAGCTTATCGTACTCCATTCTAGTTTCAAGCGGATCTTCCAGATGCTGATCGAAATTGTATTGAAGATGAGTCATTTCGAGGATCTCCTTGAAGAGCTTCTTATCGTCGATGGACAGCATATCGTACTTCTCCTGTTTGACATCATTTCTGAACACCAGATCCTTGATCATAGTTTGTCGAGCATCACCGATTTCACGCATAGGCCCCACTTTCTTCTGATTCGGTTGAACAATCGTCAATGTTCGCTTATCAAGATCGGGCAAACGAATGAACTTAGATCCAAGTTTGCGGTAAATATAAGCAGAGGGCGTTGCCATGCCTTGAATATCATTTAGATTGAACGTCTGATTGGTTTTGCGCTTAGCACCATCCAGAGGCCTCATACCAGCTCCACGTAGCCCACGACCCTCAAGCTTATTTAGCATGCTATCCATTGATTTCATGACGTTAGCCTCTCTCTCTTTTTCTATCTTTCTTTTGGTATCTAACGCAGCCTTAAACTCATCAGGACTGATATTGTTGATGGTCGGGGTTTTGATCTTTACTCCGTGGGCCGTTAGTACATACTCGAAAAGAGTGACAGCATTGATCAATGGTTCAGCCGTTGCCCTATCCAGCTTTTTCGAAGAGTGTAGATACGATTTTAGCTCACCAATGTACTTGATTAATAGATCGAGAGTAGCTGACCATTGGATACGCTTGAAAAAGCCCGTATGAGCTTCACCGGATAGCGCTGGATGCTTCTTAACATTCTGATTTCTAACCTTGAGATTGTTATCGATAACACTGAGATAGTATTTATCGTTGGCTTTCCCGCTTACGATCGGAATCAAATGAATAGGGAATATGGCATCGGTTTCAGCTTCTAAAGCGAAATAATCTGTGATAATTGACTTCGCTTCACCATCTGGAACCGATGGATCATTGTCAACGTCTGGGCCTGTCAACTTGCCTTTGTACCAAATACCTTGAGTTGATTTGAATCGATTCGGATCGGTATCTAATGCAGTGGTTCAAACTCAAATGTCATTCCTCTCAATTTAGCTGTCTCGCTAAACAAAGCCAGCGTCGATATCCATGAGATATCAGATAGACGTGAATGTTTATTTCGCTTGGTTTCCTGGTTTCGGATGTTGAGGTCGCCCTTTGAGTCGATGATCACAGCGTAATTACTTAGAACCTCTCCATCCTTTAGAACGGGTCTAATTGAAATATTAGATCCGACCAGTTTTTTGCCATACGATTTTAACATGAACAGAAGCTTAGATTTGGCTCGATCCTCATCAATCTTCGTTGATGACGAAGCATCGTGAAACCATGTGGGTTGTACATGAATCTTGCTTGCCGAACTATCGGAAGGCATCTCGTCGCGTCGCTTATTACCAGTGATATTCTGGTATGGAGTGTTAGCATCGTCCATCCGCATCAAGCTTACTTCAGCAATACTATTCGACTCTGCATCTGCATGAATATCCATTAGAGCTTCGGCGGTTTTAACCCTATCAATGTTCTTAGGATATGATTTTTGTTCGTTTTACCATATACAATTTCCCGTCTTCTCCGATGTATCGCCTCATATCAACAGTATTATTAGTTTTGATTGGATGAAACCTTAAGCACAATCCATTTTTTATTGGATCTGTAGAGATTTTGAATCCACTTCTTAGCAATGAATACATCAGAAATATCTGGAGTAGAAGCCTTTTTCTTTTCTTTAACTTCAGGTACTTCCTGAGATTCTTCCGTTGAGGCAACGGTCGGTGTCTCACTTGTGATAGTCTCAGATGGCTGAGGGATCGCATCAACAACAGGAGGCTGGTCGGAGACCGCCTGGGAGGGGCTTCGCCCGCTCCAATCAGTTGCCTGAGTCGAGGTTGAGCCGACTGTCTGCGACTGCGACACTACCTGGGGTGTTGCTATTGGAGCGTTTTTCAAATCTCCATCTCCAGCCTGATCATTCGAGTCCTGGGTGGCTCGTTTGTCAAGGGAGATGGTTTTGTTGGCATCCGTAGACCATGCTGCTTCCGCATACATGCGGCGCTTTTCATCGTTCTGTCTGACGCGGAGCTTGGTTCGTTCGAGTAGATCGATACGTTTCTGCTCTCTATCAGCTAATGAAGTGAATGAAGGGAACATTTCGAATGCTATATGTGAGAATTGATATTTATTTATGAAATCTTTGTTTATATTCGATCGATTCCGGGACATCGTCAACTGAGTCCCAAAGTTTCATTGTAAATTTATGAACGATCGCATTGCGCCTCTGTAGAAGGCTTATGTAAGCGGCTTGACATTCATCGATCGGTAAATCGAATAATCGTTCCAGCTCGTCCTTGTATTTGGGGTCGCAACATACAAATCGATATGGCCGATTGGGGTCAAGTTGCTGAAGATGATATTTGATGTAGTCGAGTCGATAAATGTCATTAAGCATCGAATTCATTTTATTGAGCTTCTCAGAGTATAGGCGCATGCGCTGATGCATCTTTTTGAGTTCCATGCGGTACATCTGAATCTTGTAGTCCTTTGAGTGCTGAGTGCAATATCCGCAAGGTAAAGCATCTCTCGAGCATGGTTTGTTGGAAAGAGTAGTAGCGTTGCAAGGCATTAAGCAAGCTTAGAAATCTTTCCGTTTCAACAAGTCGCAACCAATCAATCGATTTCGTGGCTTGCGCCCCTAAATCTTCGATTTATTGTGATATGATCTATCTATATATAATAGTTCATAAAATGGAAGTTGCATATATTGATTATGATCCCTTATCCTCACATATATACGATAACAGCAACGTCTTGGAAGAGGCTGAGACGCTTAGAAATCAAAAGCCTAAGAAAAAACCCAGTAGAAGCGGATTGAAAGCCCTAAGCCGAAGCCTGTGAAGCTTCCTGATCTAGCTTCTATCACACTCTGAAGAGCCTGGCTACAAGTCCTTCTGACTAAAGTAATGTTGTTCTAATTTACTCCTCCGATTCTTATTGATCAATCTAAGATTATCTTGGGGCTCCCACGAGTCAGGCTCATTTCCTATCCATTCAATTAAGTATTTGTACTTCCCGTTCTTCATTTTTTTATGATTCAAGATCTTCTTAGCTTCCAAGATATCACCTCTGTTGATAGTAGCGTCTGTTGTCTGAAGCTGGACCAGTTTAAGATCGTTTGGTTGCTTATATAGCGTATGACCATTTTTCGATCTAATTTGAACTCGATAGCCGTCAATCCCTACAATTGTGTAGACAGCTTTACTCCATCGAGCTGCTTCTTTACCAAAAGTTTGCTTTTTCAGTCGATACAAGACGTTTGACCCTATTTCAAACTCGTTTTCAAGTTTCGTAGCTTCCGTTTGATTATGAATAAGCTCAGACTCCATCACCTTACCTTTGGCCTCATTAGGGGTCATACCGATTTAGCGATGGAACGTAGTATTGTAGTTATCTATGATATCACCAATAAGTTTTTGCGTGAGCCTCTTCGGAGACATTTTGGTTAGTCTCTGCTTAATCGTTCTATTGAATCTCTCAATTTTACCCATAGTACCATGATCACCTGGTTCGTTATTGTAGTGATCAATGGATTTTGACTTAAACAAATCTTGAGCTTGCTTATTCATGAATTCGCTACCGTTATCAGTTATGATAATATTAATTTTATGGCGTCGAATGAAAGCCTTGATAGCGACAAGAACTATAGGTCCTGTCTTGTTGGATAATAGCTTACCATATCCCAGTCGGGAGTTAATGTTGATGGCTGTTAAAATTGGGCGTTTATCCCAGAAAGCAAGATCCATTTGCCAAGAATTAGGATTGTACGAAGCTATTTTAAATCCATCAAAGCGATTCTTCTGCTCTTGAAATCGTTGAATATCAGCCTGCCTGGCGTACCAATCCTTAACGTTTTTAATAGTAATTTTTGGATTTATTTCTTTAGCTTTCTCATATAGAGCTTGAGCACCTATGAAACCAGTTTGAGGATCATAATACAACTTTGATAATAGCTTATCCATGATTGCTTATATATTAGCTAACATTTCCAAGAGTGGAGGCCTCTACAACCTCAATGCTGACCGCAACTTGACTGAGCTCAAGCACATCATGAAGGATCTGCTCGTGAAGGAAGTCCCTTCAAGCGATAGACCCGCTGTGTGGGCTTCTGATCCCAAGCCATACTCATCTAAGAAGTCGGTATCGACTCAAACTGATACGTCTGGAGATCAATGGGAGAAATCGGAGTCTAAGGCTGGCTCAGGCGTCTGGGCTTACAAGAAGAAAAAAAATACTGTGAAGACATTTGCTCTATAATTACTCGGCATCTAAATATTTTTTTTAGCGCCAGCTCTTTCGCCTTCAAGAGTGCTAATCCGTGTTAGAATATCATCAATTTGCTGCTGCTGTCTTAGCACGAGACTGTGCAACAGGCATGCCATTTTGGAATACTCAACCGAATAGGATATATCCTCCATGTCAGTCTCTGGATCAACCACTTTCATACCCTCACTTTGATGAAAATTGACACAATGAGGTAGTCCAGCTCGTAGAAGATCTTGCGCCGAATACCCTACTTGGAGAGAGGCACTATCAGGATCTGTCTTATAGCGGTAGAGCTTTGGCTTAATTCTAAGCATCGAATCAGCAACATCATCGCTTAACTCAGCCCAATCCTTTTTTAGACGTTCATCTGACCAGCAATAGACCCCAGTTGAAGCCACCAAGGCACCCGAGCAGCAAATACCTACAGCGACTGAAGTTAGAGGGCCTGTCCCCGAAATGAGACCTCCGGTCGTTTTAAAAAATGCAACACCTGAACCGCCGCCATCGATTGTAACTGATACGGTCGACGTGACGTGAAGTCCATATAATGGAGTAGTCGTCATTCTAGTAGAATTGCCTGTCATCATGCGGAAATCATTTGCGCTGACAGTACCCATCACAATAGCCGTTGTGGACGTTGAAGCCGGTCCATTGTTCATCTGAAAGGCAAAGAGTAGCTCAGAGGCATTACCGTTGCTCATACATAGAGGCATGTTCCAACCGGTGCTCCCATCATTAAACGAATTATTGGATTTGATGAACATATTGCCATTTATAGTTGCGTTAGCCGTTCCATAGCTCGCATTTGTGTATGGAGTATTTGTATTGAACAAAAGCTTAGGGATCGTATCAGCCACGATATAGAGACTGCTACCGTTTGGATAGGCATTGGTTCCGGCTGCATTCAAGCAGATTGCATCAGAACTGCTGGCAATGCCGAAACAACTAGTCGCACCGGATTTGTAATTTCTGGTTGATCCTATATCAAAGCATAAACGATGAGTCTGAATGGCATATGTAGCCCCGGTTCCTTGCTTTGGGTTCCACTTCAGGAGAAGAAGATCATCCATGGTCGCAGATTGGGCAGTAGAGCAGGAATCAGCATTATCAGTACTCGTCAGCGTTAGAATTGGATATACTTTTGGATAAGATAGGTTCGTTTGATTGGTAGCTATCGTGAGCCCCTCGTTATCGCTAATTCGGTAAATGGATACTTGTTCCAAACCGGGCGTTAGATCGCCGAAAACGATTTTTTTAAGCCAGAGCTCTGACCGGCTATTCCATTTCCCATACTGAGCATAGCATTGGTTCCACTAAATCGCAACACCCCACCGCATGTAAGTCCAGTTAGAACACCAAGCGAAGCGATATTAGGCTGAGCTGACGTAGTTAACGTCCCTGATAAGTTGGTTGCCGTTAGGGTGCCAGAGATGTTTGCATCTCCATATATATCTAAAGCACACGATGGAATCGTCTGTCTTATGCCAACGAACCCGCTATCACTGACGATAAGCGTGTTGATGTTGTTGACTCCAAATCCAAGATAATTATTCGTAAGCGTCGTCGCATTGTAATAAAACCCTATACTACCACACATATCAGCCGCTATGCTTCGTCCTATACTCAGATAGCAGTTGGAGCCCGATGAAAGTGAAGGCTGTAAAATCCTACATATCATGCCATTGGTTCCGCTGGCGGTTCAATGTGGTTAACGATCCCAGTGAAGTAATATTAGGCTGTGCCGCTGTTTGAAGAGTACCTGTGAGGTTCGTTGCTGATAGAGATCCGATACCAGATATGTTGCTACTTGAATCAAGAACGAGAGCCTTCGATGCGGCTGCCGTTCCAGCAGTCAGTCCCGATAGAGACGATACTAAGCTGATATCGTAAACAGTTCCTCCTTGGCGATATTGATTGGAATTGACCCCAGTAAGAGTACCAGTCAGATTAGATGCTGATAGAGAAACGATTCCAGTAATACTGCTTGAGCTATCAAGGACGATCGCCTTGTTAGGGGCTGCCGTTCCAGCTATACAATCGACATAGTTCAGTTCTGATGCTGCCGCTGTTATGAGTACTCCTCCGAGAGATAGCCCCTTTGTCGCTCCGTCATGCTGACTGATATTGAGAACATTTACTGAGCTGACATTCGGTTGAGTCGCGGTTTGGATCGTTTCGGTAAGACTTGTAGCTGATAGAGAACCGATGCCCGAGATGTTGCTTGAGCTATCGAGAACAAGTGATTTAGATGGTAGAGCTGATCCAGGCGTGATGCCCAGAACGTATGCTGGTGGAGAGGCAACAGATGATCCATTTACAGTCAGACTGGAACAACTCAGTGCTCCCAATCCGCTTAGCGAACCATCAGGAGCAACGACAAGGGTTATACCAGGAGTAGCAGTACCAGGTGTAATACCTGTAATGTAGCTTAAGCGATAGTCATTGCGACTAAGATATAGCGTCTGAGCGTAAGCATATGTCAAGTATCCCGTCTGGTCAAGTGAGAGGTAGAATGCTGGGTTATAGCAATTAGAAACGAATGTTGGTGGTGGATAAGAGAATCCGCTCATTAAATCGAAGATTGAGGGGCGCAAGCAACGAAATCAAGATTGGTCAGACGTAGTCGGCCCGGAACTCTATGGGTTCTTTTCTAAGCTTGCTTATTATTTCCTTCCGTCTTATATAAGTCCAACGATTTTCTTTATCATGAGTTCAAGCAAAAACAGTTTGCGAATCGCCGCAGTTGGCGGCTCTATTCCAGATTATGGTGGATCTCTCCCGAAGAAGTATAAATCAGATGCAGTCGGTGATATCAAAGAATTAGGTGTCAAAAAGTTATTTAGAATGGTCATCCTTGGTCCCTCGTTCTCAGGGAAAAATAACCTGGTCTTCCATATATTAAAACATTCTCCTCATGTTTTTAACCATCTCCATATCATTGCGAGAAATCCTCACCAAGAGCTGTATGACTATCTCCGCGATAAGTTAGAAGGTTTTGTTAACTTCCACGAAACTCCACCGAATGTTGATACCATCAGACGAACTCCAGGCAACAAACCTGAGCTTGTCATCATCGATGACTATAGCAACGATAAGAACCTTCAGAAGAATGTATTCAGCCATTACTTCACCCGCGGCCGTCATTTCAAGCTATCGACTATCTTCCTTAGTCACAGCTGGTTTGCCACTGATAATATGATCAGACTTAATACTGAATACGTAGCGATCCTTCGTGCGAATTCGCGCCGCGATCTAAAGCTTCTCATTACCGATTTTAATATCCCCGGATTGACTGAGGAAGGCATACTCTATTATTACAATCGATCTGTCAAGCGAGGAAAGGGTCAAATGCTGTTCATAGACTCTGTAAGAGGTGAAATCCGCTATAACTTTGATCAGCGAATTAAAATCGGCGAAAACTATTTGTCAGGTCATATAGCAATCATGAACAATTTCGTCAAAATCGATAATACTTGCCTGGTTCAGAACGGCTTGAATAACACCTGGAAATACTCATTTCCTGGTTCGGCGTGTAATTTCAATAATGTTGAGGCGTCGATCCAATCGATTAGTCTCTACAACTCCGAATTCAATGTCGATTCGATGCAATTCTCTAACACCTCTTTCCAAATTGAATACTACTCTTAGCGTCAATTTGCCCGATGGATACTATCTCTACAGCGACATCAATCGTAATATCCAAACAGCGTTGGTCGCCGCCGGTGCGTATCTAATCGATTCGAACGGTAATCAAGTCTTCTACATTCAGATCGAAGAGAATTCAACCTACTATGCTTGTCAGCTTGATTGCTCAGCTACACCAACATCGCTGCCAACTGGATACACAAGACCTGCAACGGGTCTATATTCAACTGGTGGAACAGGCCTGCCGACTACGTCCCGGGTTCCACGTCTGATTATTAACAATGCCAATTTCGGGTCGCTTCTGGACTTTACAGCTGGAATTTATCCAACTGCGTCTACGACGACTTCTACGAGTCTGCTAAGTAATACAATTCCTCAGATTTCGCCATCCTCTTCATACGTCGTTCGTTGCGATCTGATCAAGAATGACTACGTCGCGTCTGGCGATATCATGGCTGTATTCGACAAAGGAGACGCTGGAATTGGAAAGCAAATCCAATACTTCCCAAGCCACGAAACATGGTGTAAGACTCATGACGGTGCGAGATCAACTATTACACTTTCGATTTGGAATCAGAATGATCAGCCTGTTCCATTCCGTGATAACTCAGTTAATATCATGATATTGCTGCGCAAGCGTCGAACATAAAAAAATGAAGCATATATTTTTGTCTTACATTGTGAAACTTCCCCCGTACTTGCCCTTGCGCATAGCGCGTAGCTTTGCCATGTGAGCCTTAGCCTCAGGAGAGCCCTTTGCGAACTTGGATTTCCGCTTGGTTGGCATGCCAACACCGAAATGATGCTTGATGCCCTTACGAACAGTACTGATAAGCTCGTGGTGCTCAGGACGACTGGCCTTAGAGTGAAGAAAACGCTCACCCTCATCGATAACGTCAGTGATAATTCCTTTAGTTTTAGCGTATCTGAGCGCGTTGCCTGCTTGTCGCTTGACATCTGCGAAACTGATACGACCACCTTCCTCTTCATCACTATCAGAGTCAAAGCAAATACCCGTCAATGTCTTTAGACCTGCTCTAACAGGAATAGCGGATTCGGGCGCCCCGACAGCAGTAGCCAATGCTGGAATAGCTGCGTCAGCGGCCTTACTGAGTAGTCCTGAGTCTTTCGCGAAGCGATAGGTAGATTTGATGCCTGACCAAATTTTACTCCAAATCGATCCACCCTGAGCCTTCTTGTAGCCCTTCTTGATCTCGTGCTTCGTGATGTGAAGTCTCACACCACGCCCAGCCTTCTTAGCTTTTAGTGCCTTCTCATGAAACTCAGGATGCAAGTGTAATTTGGCCCCCGTTCCAGCTAATTCAGCTGCTGTGAGCGATAGCTTACCAGTCTTCACAGCTTTGCGCAATTTATGCGCCGGCACGCCACTCGAAATGATAAGTTCGCGATACATCGTTGAGACAATGTAGTTGTCAATTCGCAAAAGGTTTTGCTTGGTAGTATATTAACTCAGAATTAAAGCACGACGATATTTAAATTAATCATAGATTTGAATAGATCCATCCGTTTATGTTACTTCCCATATAACCACAGCAAACACCATATGCCGCAGTATTCACCGTGTGCTGACTGAGTCTGAATTTCGTTGTATTTGCTGATGCCATAGATCAATGGTGGGGCTTCTCCCATACTGTCAAAGTATTCATGATCATGAACCGCCGTCCAGTGTCCCACGTCTTGATTCGGCTTGCATAGTAGGATTAGGAACGATCCTTTCTTTGAAAGAGGCTTTTTGATCTCGTTCGATTCGTAAATATGATCAAGGTGAATATCAAGCTTTTTAGCTAAAGCTATGAGATCGTGATCTGATGATACCGGCTTGATGAGTTCCATTTGGATTAATTTATTTTTATCCGATCCTATATCGATGTGTATATAAGTGCTCACACACCAAGCAAAACACAGTTTTTGCGCTTCGACAATTTTGTTGTCTCTATGTCAGATACTCAACTCGCCGATCAATTTCTGTATCAGAGCTCGCTGAAGAGCGACCCGGCCGTTAAGGTCAGTGCCCGCAAACGCGTCCCGTATGTCATCGATCTCAATCAGGGTTCGTATGCTGATGGTGTTATTACGATCGATGCTACTGCTCAGCTGAATGGTGCTGAGGGATTTGCTTGTCTTCGTGATGCCTATGTAGGCATTCCCTACAAGGTCTCGATGAAGAACACACACGCCTCCACATCTCTTGTGGCGGCAGCTAACCGTCTACCTGTCGGTCTCAAGTGTGGTATCTGGAACGTCATCGATGGCATGAGCCTCGAACTCAACGGCAAGTCGATTATCTCGATGTCGGAATACAAACTGTTTGCCAACAACCTTCGCGCTCAGGCTGAGACTTCGCTCGACTATGTTCAAAAGCATGGTGCTGAAGACTTCCTCTTTCCCGATACTCCTGGATCTATGCAGTGGTCTAACGGAACAACTTCGCCTTATGGCGATGGATACTCAAATATTGCCTCTGACTTGACTGGCGTATATTCGGTCGCGGCAAGCACTGGATCGGGTGTTCAACAAGCCAACGATGGATTTGTTAAGCGTCTGCTGGCGAATCCTCCTACCGCTGGTGGTATGAACACGAATGGATGGGTCAGTATCGCATCTGGCGCTGCTAACACTATCGCTAATCAGTTTGGTCGTGGTGCTTTTGTTCCTGGTGGTATCACCGCTGGCGCTGTGGCCGGTACGTGGAACTACATGCTCAAGATCAAGCTTGTCGATCTTCACCCGATCTTCAAGGAACTTGATTTGATCGCTAATCCTCAGATCAAGCTTCGTTTCCGTGTGAATCAGGGCAATGCTGTGATTGCTACGACGGTGACAAAGGCTATGTCTCTATCTTCGACGACGCTTGTTTCGGGTCAGTCTTGCCCCATTCTCGTTTCCTCTGGAGCGGGATCTACGTCTCCGAATTCTGGAGTAATTTCTACGACGGCCGCAGGTCAGATCTCGGTTGCTTGGGGCGCGATTACGAACTCTCTTGAGCCTACGATTGACTCGACCTACTTCCCATTCACGACTACACGTCTCTATGTCCCATTCCTTGATCTTGAAAATCCTCAAGCTCTCATTAGCAAGCCTAACAAGACTGTTCGATACATGGATTACTACGCTCAGTGGTTCTACCAGAGCGCTGGAACTGGTACTTCTACCACTCAGTTGAACACCACCTTCGACCTACAGCTGTCAGCTTCGCTCAAGAACGCTAAGGTAGTTGCTTTAGTACCATTCGCTGAAACTTCTACCGGCAACTTCAACATCGCTACCATCCAACAGTTCCAGAGCTGTTTCGACTCGGCGCCTTGGACGGTACAGCCCGGTTCCTCGATTCGCAACTTCAACGTTCGCATCGGTTCGCAGCAGGTGTTCGACATTTCGTACGACTATGATTTCCAGGACTTCATCAATGAATTTTCAAAGCTTGGCTCGATCAATGGTGATCAGACGAAGGAGTTGTCGAACGGTCTGATCGACTACCAGACATGGCAGCAGACCAACCGCGTACTTGTTGCGGATGTTTCTCGCCTGACGGAGAAGGATGTACCCCAGAGCATCCAGGTCATGGGAACGAACGCCTCGACGCAGGGTTGCAACATGCTTGTATTGGTCGGCTTTGAGAATGAGCTGACTTACAACCGCTTGACCGGAGAGGTGCTTGAATACACCGCTAACTAAGCTCTCGTTTGAAGGATTGTAAAACTATATAATCGCCTTTCTTTAGCCTGACCCTATCGTCACTGCTCTTAACCAAGAGGAGCGTCTTACCTATCCCATAAGTTATCTGCTTAACTCTCACATCAATCTCAGTTCCTGATACGCGTAAGTGTAAGACTCCTTTTCCCGTGAAACCATTCATAGTTATGCTAACTGTCGATTTGCTCTTCCTCAGGTCGTAAATGCACATCGTTGGAATTAATTAATATATTTCTGAAAATTCCCTAATGCTACCTATATAGATACACCCGATAATAATCATGAGTTTCGAACTAACGTTTGGCAAGCACAAGACTAAGACAATTCAGGAAGTTCATGCAACTGATCCAAGCTACTGTCGCTGGTTGCTGAACCAACAGATTCTGCTTGAATCCAATCCTGATATCGCTGAATTTCTAAAAATCAACTACCACAATGACGATGGTTCATTCTTGATGACGTGGGATCGTTATAAAAATAAGACGATCAAACAGATCAAAGCCCTTGATTCCAACTACATCGAATGGTTGAAGAAGAATGAATTCGTTCGCGAAAAGATGCCTAAGCTTTTGACTGCTCTGAATGAGCTCTAAGCTGACTGGGTACATATTTTTTTTTGGTGATAAAAAATAGAGTCTGATCAGCTTGATATCCTTTATTACCTTCCGATATTGGTAGTAATGGTCGCTAAAGTCATCGCTTTGTTGGAAGTATGAATGCAAGGCTAAGCACCGGTTCATGTCTATACACCTGCGAGCACCACAGAAGGAAACAATGACCTTACATGTAGAAGCTACGTATTCTTATCTATAAGTCAGCTTTCCCCCTATAAATAGGATACCTCCTTCGCGCCAGGGGGTACTTAGCGGTGCTGTCGACGAAAATGCGGCTGGTGCGAAAGAAGGTTCTAGGAATGTTCTCGACGGTAAATTACCGTAAGAAAAAAAAGTGACCGCGTAATGTTCTAAGTATTACTACTAACATGATAATCGGTGGGTGACGTCGGAGATGATGAGATGTCCGCAGTCGACGATCGCTGTCGTAGAAATATCAGGCGAGGTTGAGTCGCAACAAAACGCTGTATGCGCGATGTAGCTGCTTTTTTTTAGTGAAGACACCGGTAGAGCCGTTTTCGGGAATCGACACCAAAAACACGAAGTACGGAGCGGAAGTGGCCGCCGAAAGTGGAATATAGTGTACACATGGTAGACTGCCGTGGAAGCTGTAATTCATACACCATAGTAAGCTTACAGTAGAATTTCCATGACCGTAAATTGCGGTCCGTAATCCATGCTTGTGTGCACGTATCGTACGTATCTGATCAACTATTAATCATAGGATCTGGTTTCAAATCTGATGCTACATGCCGCTAAAAAAAGAAATCTCATTTCCCTACACTAGAAAATGGGCAAGAGTCATGCCCATTTTCTTGGCCAATTACCGCTCGAACAGCCACCGGACGACCTCCACACTGTCGCGCGCCTGGACCGCCGCCAGAAGAGACATCGTGAACTGCAGCTTGTTGTACAGCGGGTAGGCCCGCAGCAGCCTCCGCACCGACCAGAGGGACCTGCCGCCGGGCTCCAGGTCCACGGAGCTGCTCCAGATGCGCTCGAGCAGCGCCACGGACCC
>JAIKVD010000194.1:0-27332 GCA_024679075.1 Phytophthora uliginosa | reverse complement strand
ATGCGCAAGCGGCCCAATGGCGGTCACGGCGGCGCCGGGGGTGACGTGATCATCGAAACTAGCGACAAGATGCAGAACCTGGCGAACGCTACGCACCACTTCAAGGGAGGGGCGGGAACCAACGGAATGCGTGAGTAAAGTGCTGGTGCGCGTGGCTGCAGGGTGGTGGCAGATTGTCGCTGACTGAGGTGGTTGTGTCTAATTGTGATGCTGTAGCGAACGATGCTGCCGGCAGGAGAGGCAAGCACTGTGTGGTGAAGGTCCCGTGTGGCACGCTGGTGAAGCGGGTGGAGCGCTACGAGCGCGAGCTCGAGAACGGCGAGTACGAGATCGTCGACCAGATGGAGACTGTGTGTGATCTGGACAAACCCGGAGCAACGTTCCTTGCTGCCAAGGGTGGCAAACCTGGTCTGGGCAACCGCATCCTGGCCGGCAAGACTACCAAGTTCGGGCGTCTGCGCAAGCACATGCCTGAGAACAAGACGACGGGTTCGCCGGGCACCTCGCAGTACTACGAGTTGGAACTGAAGACAATCGCTGATGTGGGTCTTGTGGGCTACCCGAACGCTGGCAAGTCTACATTGCTGAGTGTTCTGAGCCGTGCCACACCCGAGATCGCGCCTTACCCGTTTACGACGCTTCACCCGTATGTGGGTATTGTCGAGTTCCCGGACACGTTCCGCTTAAGTGTGGCTGACATCCCCGGGCTGATCGATGGGGCCCACCGCAACGTTGGACTTGGCCACGATTTCTTGCGCCATATTGAGCGTACAAAGGTACGTAAGGAGAGGATGAGGTTTCTTGTTGGCAAACTAATGCGGTTATGGTGACTTTTCATATAGATCCTGATGTATGTGCTTGATACGGCGGGTTCTGAGGGACGTGATCCCCTGGAGGACTTCACACACCTTCAACGAGAATTGGAGCTCTATGCGCCAGGAATTTCGTCAAGGCCGTCCTTGATCGTTGCCAACAAAATGGATGAGCAAGGTAAGAAAGCGGACATCTTGTAATACGCAGAGCGACGAGTGATCTAACCTAGGTATATCATAATGGTGCAGGTGCTGAGGACAACTTTCACAAGCTGCGCCAGACTACCGATCTAGCCGTACTTCCAGTCAGGTAAACTTTGCCTGATGCCAGCCAAAGGCTGTCGCCTACATTCCCACGTCCTAAACTAAATGTGCTGTTTTTTTTGGTACCTTGAACAGTGCTCTGCACAAGGTCGACATTGATACGGTAGCCCGTACCTTGCGCTGGATGATCGAAAGCTATGGCAAGCTCACAAAATCATCATAAAATGCAAGCTAGCCACATTGGCCTGGTGTCAGTAACACGAAAGGAAATTGCAAATTTCTAGCCACGTATGTATTTTTTCCGCTGATGGCTATTAATAAGGTGCGGTCGTGCTTTCAGGTCCGGCGGCTGTCTTATTTATCACGTTGGCTAGGCCAAGGGCTTCCGTGACCGTGGTGCACCTTCACGATGAATCGTTATGAGATGCTGGACCGGGTTGGCGACGGTGCTTTTGGCGAGGTTTCGCGTGCACGTAGCCTCAAGACGCACGAGATCGTTGCAGTCAAGAAAATTAAGGCACTGTTTCCCACCTGGGAGGAGTGTCTCCAATTGCGCGAGCTCAAGTCGCTGCGGGTGCTACGTCACGAAAACATTGTGCTATTGAAAGAGGTCATCCGTGACAAGGAAGAGCTCTACTTCGTGTTCGAGTACATGCAGACGTCCCTTTTCCGAGTCATGCGTAACTTCAAATGTCACGAAGGAAGCAGTTCAGGGGCTGAAATGAGTTCACTGAACTGTTCTAGTTCAGAACCGTCAACTTCATCGTGGACTTCAACACCTCCGTATCCATGGTTTTCGGAGGCTCAGATACGGTCAATTATGTACCAACTCTTCAGCGGGCTGGCTTATATGCATAAGCACGGCTACTTCCACCGCGACATCAAACCAGAGAACCTGCTGTGTCATGATGATACACTCAAGATTGCAGACCTCGGTCAAGCTCGTGAAATTCGGTCGCGACCACCATTCACGGATTACGTTGCAACGCGATGGTACCGTGCACCAGAACTCCTGCTGCGATCAACGACATACAACAGCCCAATTGACATGTGGGCGTGTGGATGCATAATGGTTGAGCTGCTCATCTGTACTCCACTGTTTCCGGGGACGTCCGAGGCTGACCAATTCTATCGTGTCTGCAAGGTGCTCGGCACACCAACCAAAGAAACCTGGCCTGAGGCTGGAGCAATGGCTTCTCATATGCAGGTGCGATTCCCCAAGTGCGCTCCTGTCTCGTGGGGGCGATTCCTACCGCCAGGTACTCCATGTTCAGCCGTCCAACTTGTGCAAGACCTACTTCAATACGACCCAAGCCGACGCATAACTGCAGCGCAGGCGCTTCAGCACCGCTTCTTTGATCAAACCGTGCCACGACCAATACTAACGATACCCTCGCTGGCTATGGTCGACGAAGGAGTTCCTGTGTTGCCACTCCGGAGTGAGTTCAAATCTGTTGGGGATGTTTCGAGCTACGCAGGGAGATCAAGCATTTGTGCGAAGGAAACAAGTGCAGTGGAAAATCCAGGCCATTGGGCTGGAGGTGGCGGGTTGTCATCGCGACAAGAGCATCATTTGTGGACGGCCAAAGAGCGACATCAG
This sequence comes from Phytophthora uliginosa, assembly GCA_024679075.1. Classification (NCBI taxonomy): domain Eukaryota; phylum Oomycota; class Peronosporomycetes; order Peronosporales; family Peronosporaceae; genus Phytophthora; species Phytophthora uliginosa. Next base: position 24,656 of record JAIKVD010000194.1, on the reverse strand, counting down.
ACACGCGCCCGGCACCAGGAATGGGGCTCTTCACTTATCAGTAGTGCTCGTCCCGGCGGGTTTGACGATGTAGCAGACGCAAAAGTTTGTGCATCAATTCACAGCAGCGGCTCGTTCAAAGGGAATTCGGTGAAGAAGAGCTCAAGCTATAGCACCCTTGCAAACGAAGGCAATAGCGATGGTCTGAATTCGACTTCAAAATGTACATTGTCTGGGGAGGAAAGTGATGAAGACGGTAAGAACGACAGCACTTTACTGCAAGACCTGCTAGATGAGATTCTAGGCTGACCGAAAGCCAAACAATTCAAGTTTGGTGATAAGTTTCATCAGGTATATTGTTCTTTCATCTCATTCCATCGCATCACACTGCTAGCAGGATAGCAAGTTGCGCACTTAGAACTTGAGGGCGTGGGCGCGGTCGTTCTTGGTCAGCGAGAACTTGGCGTTCAGGTAGGCCTTAAGGAACGGCTCGGCGTCGAGCTTCTTGATCAGAGCCGAGTCCACGGCCTTCTGGTCCTTCTTGCGCTGCTCCGAAATGACGGGGGCCTGCAAAGGAAATAACCAATACATGTCAGTGTCTTGTAGGGAGCTTATGTGCCGAAGCAAGCGATCCCAAGCGCTCATGTGGTGTGGAGAAAAGCAAAGACGCCAAAGCATCAGTGCTCCCCTCCAAACCCTTCCACACAACCGATAGACACCTCAAAGTGAGAAAAGGAGAGATCCCAACTGGGTTCGTCAATCCAATCTTCATCTGAGGAACCATGAGATCGGTTGAAGTGGAAGGATTATGGTGAAGTGTTCTCAATGAACCAACCGATGGAACGGGATGCTCACAAGGAATCGCAGAGAAAATAGTGAAACACTTACGGCGCTCGACTGGGCGAAGAACTGCTCCTCCTTGCTCTTCTTGGCGGCCTTCTCCTTGGCGAAGTAGGCGTCGTCAATGGCAGGGAGCTCCAGGGCCTCAATGTTCACCTTGGTTGACGTGGCAATCACGTACGCCTGGTTCACGCGACGGAGCGGCACGCCGTTGACCTTGTACGGGCCTGCAAGACACACACATCAATTCGTTAGAGTGACGATCCCATACAGCAACAACGCAGGTCGATAGAAGACCATCTTGAACCGGCATTCCTCAGGTCTCATAATCTGATGGATCTTTGGCAAAAAGACACCCCTCCACATCCACTGAAGCACCCAGCGGCAACCGCATGTCCCTAGCCGGGACCTTCTTAAAGCACACCTTACACAGGGGACAGTAAGGAGACCAGCATAGAGACACGAGACGTGGTAGCCACAGCAGATGCAAAGGGGACGGCAGAGCGCCTCTCGAATGTCAAGTTTGCATCATCGGAATGCCGTATCCAGGGTCTCCGTGTTTCTGCCAATAAGACTCGAAGCTGCAACTTACCAGTCACGAGCAGCAGGCCCGAAGCCAGCTGCTTGAGGAAGACCACGCGCTTGCCACGGAAGCGGCCGGACAGCAGGATCAGGACCGAACCGGGGGTGATCGACTTGCGGAGCTTGGCGGTCTTGACGCTGCTGCGCTTGGTCTTGGCCGAAGGAAGCGGCTTCGGGATGTAGTCAGCCGGGTACCACTTCTTGGTGGACACCTTCTTGGCAACGACCTTCTTGTCGCCGCCCTTCTTGACGACCTTGCCACGGCCATTCTTCTTTGAGAGGCTGTTGGCCGAGATGGCGTTGATGCCGCGGGCGAGCACGATGTTCTGGGTCTTGGCGGGCATGGTGATGAATATACCTGAATGGATAAGGGGGAAGGCTTGTGTTAGGGGGGCTTCAGCCGACGAGGAGACAACGCCATGATGCTGGTCTCTTACCTGTCTGAAAAGAACTGAGCCAGAGATGGCGGTCGTGGTGGACGAGAGGCAACCACAGCCAACCACAGGGGTTGATGTGTTGTACACAAGCCCAAGCGGTACTATGTACCACCTCGCGTCAGTCGATTGGTTAATTAGACCGGTTAGGGGTGGGTTCTACCACAAAATTTGGGTGGACTAAAATAGGTGCTGGTGAAGCAAGTTTCTACCAATCATAATGCGTTTGTTCATGCAATCACCGTCGTCATCAGCAACATAAACACGCCTAACTCGATCACTTCAACAACTTAACAAACTTACGTTGCCCAGCAACATACACCAGTTGAAGCGGTGCAGATCTCATCCTACATTGCAGTGCGGTGCTGGCTTGCTGCGTCGCCGGCAGTGTTCATCGCGCCCCGCAGCGAGCAAGCGACAGCTACCAATCCAGCACTAACAGCATTGACCCATGGGTAAGCACAAGGGCCGTCGCGCGGCCGCTCCTTCGGCTGTGGCGGTGCCCGTGGTCTCCGAGACATCGATGTCCTCGTGCGAAGGCGGGGGCTGCTGCGGTGCCAAGAGCGACGGAGGGGAGACGGCGGCGTCCTACTCCAGCGGTGAGGAAGACGTCGCCGCGTTGAAGAAGCAGGTGAAGGGCGTGACGACGGAGGCGTGCGTGTCTTCGTGCTGCAGCGGCGAGGAGGCGTCTCTGGGGACAGAAGGCGGCGGCTGCGTTGCTGAGGAGGATGAGGCGGCCGTTGTGGAGGTGGTTGTGGATAACGGCTGTGCCTTCACAAAGTGGCGGATGATGTTACCTGCTTGCCTAAGGCTTCTGTGGATGTGAACGGAGCTGATGACTGCTGTCCGTCGAAGGAAGTGAAGCAATCAGGTTGCTGCTCGTCTAAAGTGGAGGAAACTACTGCTGGTGGGGCCGCTGGTGGTTCAGGTTGCTGCTCGTCGAAGGTTCCAAAGACTGCAGGTGAGTCGGATGAGTGCTGTGCGTCTACGGGCGAGCCAAAGTCGACCAGATGCTGCTCGTCGAAGAAGAAGGAGGTCGACTCCGAGTGCTCCTCATCCAAGGCCCCAGAAGCTGCTATTGACGCTGATGACTGCTGTACGTCAAAGGAAAAGCCCAATTTGTCTGGTTGCTGCCCGTCGAAGGCCCGCAAGCATGAGGCTGGTTGTGGCTCGGCAGACGCGTCGAAGGGCAAGCTCAAAGGTTGCTGCTCATCCAAGAAAGAGACCACGGAGTCTAGCTGCGGTTCATCTAAGGCGTCAAAGACCGAGTCGGGTGGCTGCTGCTCGTCCCCAAGGGGCAAGAGGAAGGCGCCAGGCTCTGGATGCTGTTCATCGAAAGCGAAAGACCTGCCACTCCCGGAACGGACACCGAGCTTCTTAAACCGCTTAGTGCAGTTCCGAAGCGACCGCGGTGCTGCTCTCGAGAAACAGCGCTCAAACTTCAGCAGCTTGGATAAGCAGAGAAAAACGAGCGAATCACTGGAGACGCTGCGCCTGAATATTGGCGGCATGACGTGCAGTGGCTGCTGCACACGTATCGAGAAGTTCATGACCGGGCAGCGTGGCATTGCAGACGTGAATGTTAGTCTACTTACGAGCCGCGGGGTCTTTCAGTTTGATCCACGGCTAGTGACGGCAAAGAACATCGAGCAAACCGTGGCTACTCTAGGATTTGAACCGAGCGTGCTCTCTAGCGACGAGCTTGTAAGCATCGTCCTGCACCTTGGGCGGCCTGAGAGTGCACCATGTGCGAGGAAAATGCTTCTAGAGTTCGCTGGAGTTGCTTCCGCTGAAGTTGTCGATGAACCACCCATTTCTTCGGCATCGTCGTGCAAGGCGATGTTGGTCGAGTACAACTCGGATATCACTGGATCTCGTAGAATTGTACGTCACCTCTCACGTGAACTTGGATTCACTGTCCAAGCCTCAAGTCCGCGGGCGCCATCGGTTCGTGCAGGCGAGGAAGAAGTGCGTCGGTTTACGCGGTTGTTATTCTGGAGCTGTTTGTTCTCATTGCCGGTCGTCTGCATCGAGTTTGTGCTTCCAGCATTTTTCCCCACCTCCGACAACAACCCAGCCGATGCGGCAGTCTGGGGCACTGCGAACCGCTTGAGTATCCGAGATGCTGTTGATTTGCTATGTGCGACGCCGGTATTGTTTCTAGTGGCGCGCCCCATTCACGAAAGCGCTTACCTTGCTCTGCGCTACGGCGGGCGGGTTACCATGGACGTTCTTATCTCGCTTAGCGCTTGCACAGCCTACGCATTTTCGGTTTTCACGGTTGGGACAGAAGCACTCAGACAGGCTGGAGCACCGGAAGAAGTAGTGCCAGCTTCTGTAGATCCATTGACGGGATTGACCCAGCAACCACCGCAGGAACAAGTGGAGGCACCAGTTAGAGCCGATACTTTTTTCCAGGTCACGGTGTTGCTTATTACTCTCATCCTTGTTGGTCGCAGCATTGAAACGCTCGTAAAGGCTCGAGCTTCGAACAGCGTGGATGCACTGCTGCGCATGCAGGCCAAGACTGCAATCTTGCTTGAAGACGAGGACCAGAAGGAACTATACATTGATGTGGTGCTTGTGGAGCGTGGAGACCTGCTTAAAGTTCTTCCGGGTACGCGGGTGCCTACGGATGGTGTGATTGTGGGAGGCGCTAGCTCCGTGGATGAGTCCATGGTGACAGGTGAAGCTCGCAAGGTGCCCAAGGAGCCTGGAGCTATAGTGATCGGCGGCTCCATTAATGCCCAAGGCGTTTTGACCATGCGGGTCACGCACACTCTTCACGAATCCATGTTGGCACATATGGTGCGACTTGTTGGAGAAGCACAAGCCTCGCGCGGTGTGCGCCAAAGCATTGCGGATGCTGTGGCTGCTTACTTCACCACGTTCATCATCATATTGGCAGTGTGCATGTTCATGCTGTGGTACTCCCTCGCTAAGCACGACCACGTGGATACACAGGGCTGGGCACCCTTCCCGTTCGCTTTGCGTTTCGCGATTACAGTCCTAGTCATTAGTTGCCCATGTGCGATCAGCCTTGCTGTGCCAACTGCTGTCATGGTGGCGACGACGAAAGGTTCGCAGGTGGGCGTGCTTTTCAAGGGTGGGCGTGCGCTTGAGGCGCTTGAGGAGGTGGATGCAGTCGTGTTTGACAAGACAGGCACTCTCACTACTGCACAGCTTGGGATTGCTAGTGTGTTCAAGCCAAGCGATGGGATCAGTGGAGCTCAGCTTTGGCGGTATGTGGCCTCCGCAGAAAGCGGTAGCGAGCACTCCATTGGCAAAGCACTCGTGGCGCATGCTGAGACTCAAGTTCAAGACCTGCAGATCGATGAAGCGGAGGGGTTTGAGGCCGTTCCAGGATGCGGGGTGCACTGCACTGTGCGCGAAGTTGACGTACGCCTTGGTTCGCTCACGTGGCTTAAACAGCAGACATACCGTGACTATTGTGCTCTTAGAGTTCCTCCGGAGTTCATCGAAGCAAACCAGCGTTTCCAGTCCCAGGGCTGCATCGTGGTGTTCGTCGTCATTGATGGAGACCTTAAATCTGCCATTGCTCTGCGTGATGCTCCGCGCCCCGAAGCCAAACGTGTCATTGAGTATCTAAAGTTCGAAGGGATCCAGTCATGGGTTGTAACGGGTGATCAGCATGGTACAGCAATGAGCGTGGCAAAGGCGCTAGGTGTTCCCGAAGGCTCCGTGCTAGCCGAAAGTCTTCCTCATGAAAAGGTCGACAAGGTGCGCCTGCTGCAGAGCTTGGGTTTGCGCGTTGCCTTTGTGGGTGACGGTGTGAATGACGCGCCTGCGCTAGCAACGGCTGATGTAGGCGTGGCTCTTGGAGCTGGTACTGATGTGGCTCTGGACGCTGCTGACGTGGTTCTGGTCAAGGATGACCTGCGGGATCTGCTGAACGCGCGCGCGCTTTCACGTGCAACCAACAGGCGCATCAAGCACAACTTTGCCTGGGGGTTCATGTATAACGTGCTGATGATGCCTGTGGCGTGTGGCGCGCTGTATGCTCCGCTCGGGATTTGGATCCCTCCGGCCCTTGCTGGTCTGTCGGAGCTCCTCTCATCGGTACCTGTCATTCTCTTCTCGTTGCTGCTTAACCTTTGGAAGCCGCCTTTCAATGGTGACTGGGGCTTACAGCAGAACCACGCGGCGATCGATGTATCCGAATCTACACCGCTGTTGCATACTTCAAGTACTACCGGTAGTAAGCAACACTAGCCTGCCACCCCTGCACAATTGCAAATGAGACGAAGATAAGGTAGACAAGGAAACAAAGGGGGTTGTTTTTGCTTGTTTGTTCAAATATGATTCGTGCTTGCTGGCTAGAAGTTTAGCTATTACTTGAGAATTGCACAGATCGCCACTATCACGCATTGCTCCTCCAGAACTTCAATCCTTACTGGACCATCGCAGTTATGGTGTTGCATAGTGCGATTTGTACAATTCTCATACTTCAAATGGTGCAGTCTAACAATATTAGTTTGCGATTGCTTCGACGCTATGTATTGGTTTTACGTATGTGCGCGCAATGTGGATCATGGTGAAGTAGCGCTGCTACTTGTTTGGCTAGCTTACAAGGCTGGCTTACAAAGCTATCTGTGCTGCATGGCTTTTTGAAACTTCTTAAGAAGTTTCGCTCATCTGGATTCGACGAAGCGGTCTACGTCGCACTGTAGCGCGCGGAACCAGGCTTCCAGGAGCACTCGAAGGGACTTGACGATAACCGCAATCCGTCCAGCCGTCAACGAAGGATTCTCTTGCATGACCACGTAGACTTGGCATACGGCCACGATGAATGCCATCACCAAAATCAGGAGTGCGATGCGTAACTGGTGATCTATTCAGCAACGATGAGTTAGGACTGAAGCAGTGTACAGCTTCCACACAATCGTACCAATGAGTCCTGACCAAATCGAACGACAGACACGCCAAGCACACGACGTAAAGCGGGTCAGAACTGGTCCAGCACGAGCTGAAATGCCGTTGTCGTTCACATTCACTGCCTCGTGTGGTGCCTGCGCGTCTGCGCCTGCCGATATACTACTGTTAGAAACCACAAATAAGCATCGCAATTCAAAAAGTACTCACCTTTGGGCGTATAGCTCACAATGAAGTGGACATCATTTGTGTTTTTGGAGATGAAGAGGCTGCCAAGCGGGAAAAGCAGGTCGCAAATCTCTCTCAAGGTTTTTGGTACTGGCCTCTGTTCACCTCATCGAAACCGTTGTCTCCGGTACTCATCCATCTGCCATCCCTAAATGCTAGGAACAGCTTGACACGGCGACGCTGAGTCCAATCACACTATTTCAGATGGTCACCAGATCGCTGACAGTCTTGTCACGAGAAGCTATCGTGTGAGAGGGTGATGCACGATCGCCTGCGATGGCGAAGCGAATCTTCCTCTCCTTCTTCCTTGGAGCCTTCATGTGCGGCAAGAGCTGTTCGTGGAGATCGGACGGGCGCATGCTGGAGCTGGGAAGATCTTGAGTGCCTATCGCTGCTGGTTTTACTTTGAGATTGAGAAAGTCCTTCGTGTTTCAGAATCAATTTCCACTTGTTCGTTCTCCTTAAGAATTGCTACCATTTTAGGCGACAATCTCGCGAACTTTCTCTTCAGTCAATGGTTTTTCTTGCAAGCCGGCGTAGACGGCCGCTGAACCAACGACGACAGCCAGCGCCACAACGACGATTGGGTAGCGTTCTGCTTGAACGCTAGGCAATACACGACAAAGCATCGAGGTTAATAGTTCAACAACAATGCAAATATACACACTGGTCCTCAAACGCAATATTAAACGTACCTTCAGGGCTCACACTCATCTTCCGAAGTGTCACAACTACGTGAATTTCGCTCAAATTCACGTGGTCCGTGTCGTTCGGAAAGTGATACGCTTCATCGCCCACTGCCGTGTGCGTGTTCAAGATATTGGCGTGGACGACCTCCAATACGGCGTAGATACTCTCGTACGGCTCCATAATCGCAACAACAAACTTCCCTTCGGGAACGATAGCGCAGGTAACGACTTCATGCGTGCAGGCAGACCAGAACTTAAGTTGTTCTTTGATCTCCCTTCCCATAAAGTGTAGCCATGTTGCTCACACGTCACACATTGATCACACGTCGCAGATTTTGCAATGTTCCGAAGTCTTTTTACCTAGCTAGGAGTTGAAGTTTTCGTGTACTCGAGAAATGCAGCTCTGGCGTTCATTCGCGCACTGTGGGGATCCGTCGGTAGTTGTGTGTCATCACCATCACAGCCGGAGATGATAACGTCAAAGCGACAACGAAGCAGTTCGACCTCTTCAAATGCTGAAACTTCACAACGGACCCCGCTCTCCGTGCCAGTCTGTTGCAACTCGCCGGACGAATCCTGGGCGGCGCGCATGCTGCGTGCGACCTTGACCCCAGAACCACAAGACGGATATGCAGGTGTGATCGCAGCTTTGAGCTGTTCTCCAAGTCGGCAGTCGCGCACGAAAGCGTCGCGCCGCTCAATACCATCACGCTCAGCCTGCTCTTCACGACGCTCCTGGCGTTGCTTCTGCTCCTCATCCGGCTCGTCTTCATCTCGTGCTGAGCGCAGGTCCGGTTTCACCCTCAGTTGACAGCGTCGCTGAAGTGCTTTGAGTGTCAGAGCAAGATAGACGCAGGCTGACGCGCGGATAGACATCTGCGGGAACTTCGGGCGCTCGCTTCCGAGTGCAAGTAACACCTCGTTGAGAGCCGCTCCGAGCTGCTGCTCTAACTGACCCGGATAGCTTTTCGCCAGTGTCACCTGTGGTGGAAGCTCCACCGGCAGACTTTGCGATGTGAATCGTGACGGCTCGGCGCAAAACTTACGACGTGCTTCCTCGGAGACGAAGAAGTACACCTTTGAGCGGTATGACGCGCGATAGAACACGCTGCCATGTCGAAGTGAGGCCCAATCCTTCGCTCCGGAGCCCAGCGCGAATGTGACCGGGCAGTAGCCTTTCATCTCGGGGAAGTCACAATCAGCCACGGTGAGTAGACTCAGCAACGAAGCGCTCACTGGAGCCCTTGCTACCAGTGACTGTGCCTCGCTTTCCGCTTCATCTTGTGAAGGCCAAGGATCGTCTCCGCGTTGAGCTGAAATTTGGCCTGGTGAATACCCGACGAAAGCTTCAGGGCTCGCGAGGAACTGCTCGAGGTTTTGCTGATTTTCTAGCCAAAAGCTAAACCCACGGAAATCTACGCAGAGCTCACGGCGGGACTGACGAGAATGGTAAAATCTTCCAGCGCGTAGCTCAACGGGGCAGAAAGCCTGAAAAGCAGGATGCTGACGTGCTTGAAGAACTTCGCGGGAGCGTACAACACCTAGCAAGCAGGCAGCTCGATCGGAAGCCATTGCACTAGTGTGGTATGCTACCAAGTGCTGCTGCTCTTCGAGAAATGCTTGTGCCTGGGCAGCTACGTGCCAGAGCGAATTGCTAAAGCTATCAAGTTGACGTACGTGGAAACTACCAAAGCGTCGAGTCCATACGTCTAGGAGCTCTAGACGATACTGGTACCATCGTGCAAAGGCCACTCGAAGCTCATTCCTCTCAACACTCTCGTGATGGTCCCGCCAGACACTTGCAAAGCCGCGCTCCAGAACAAAGAGCATGTCTGGCTGAAGTGTAGAATCAACGTCTTTTGCGCTTGAATTTGGAAGACTGCGCTGCAGTTCAGGGTGCTGCAATAGGTACCCGTCCAGGACCCATCCACGAGCCTGACACTCTGAGGAGCGTAAACGAGTGCAAATTGACTCGTGAATGAGATCGCTGTTGGATAAAGGATTTCCTTGCTGTTGTTCTCTGATCTCCAGCAGCCGGTGTCGAAGTGTAGACCCACCCTGGCATTGCAGCACCCACTCCACAGCATTTTGAGGAGATACGTAGACCACTCCGAGTGCATTCGCAAGTTCCTGGGCGGCGCGTGTTTTACCTGACAATGGAGCCCCCACTATGCAGCAGGTCAACTGATGCCTTGGTGGAAGGCTAGCTTTATCCAAGTAACGCGAGGGGCAAGCCATGAATGCGCGACGGGCTTCGCGTGACCGAGGAAAGTAAAGTTGGTCTCGATACACCACAGCCTTTACTGACGCGGCCGATAAGGGATCTGTGCGTCCTGTTACTGGGCACGCAAGACCATGTTTGCCGATGAGAAGTTCACCTGATGCTAACATCTTCTGCATTGCGCCTCCCGCTGAGATATCGAGCACCTCACAACCCTCGAAAAGCGCCTCTCGACCTGCCATGAAATCGTTCAGAATCCGTCTCACGTGCTTTATCGTTTGCCTTGGTGCACTGGTAGCATCCACCGGGTTGCAGACTTTGACTCCTCGAGCTCGAAACGCAGCGATAGCTTCCTCCAGAGCTTTTTGATCCTCAGTATACTGTCCACGCAGTCGCGTACTCTCTTCCTCTCGCGCAGCCTCCAGGTCTAACGGCGGTTCTTCTTCTTCATCATCATCTCGAGGGGTTTCATTGCCTTCTGCATCGCCATCAACATCCCTTTTCCGCGTGAGAGCGAGTTTCCGACGAGGTGCTGGCAAGTTGGTAGCCCATCGACTCAATAAAGCGTTCACGACGTCATCTTCCGACATTGTCAAGGGGATCACAAGTGTCGGGAACAGTCCGAGCTTAAAACATGTCTCCAAGGTCGATGTAGTTGGAATGCGTGAAGCTTCTGGCCCCAATCCAGCAATTATCTGTGCGACCGCTTTCTCGGGATTACGCTGGTGACGCTGAAGCTCTCGTTGAAGCGCTCTGATGAATATTTCCTCTTGTGCCAATCGTACTTCTTCCAGCTTGAGTTCTTCTTGTAGCTGGTTGCGTTCAGCCTCAATCGAAGCAGCGGCTAGATCCACATTCACGAACTCGGTAGGTCTATTACCTGGCTCTGTTTCAGTTTGGGTAAGTGCTGCAGCAATTCGACTGCGTCCAGAGCCTCGAACTCCAAGCAGCAAAACGCATGGTGTGAAATTTCCGGTTGCACGGGGTCCTGTGGGAATGAAGGCCAATGGATTTCTCTCGAAAGCGTGGCGCTCGGATTCCCCAGCGAAAGCATAAAACTGTTGTCTGAAGCAGCACACGTGGGACGGTTGACCAGGTATCAGTAGGCCACGCGTACTCCAAGACACTGGGCAAAACCGCCCACATTCTCCCTGAAGCTGTAGTGCTCTGCTTATTGCTGCTTTAGCTTGACCTTCCGCCTCGGGATCCGTGACATCATCTACAATTTTTCCTTCTTGCTGTGGTAAACTTGATGTCTCTTCATCTTGATCAGGGAGTGGTGAGGCGAAAATGACAGCGGGATCGTACTCATCAACTAGCTGTGGAGCCTGTCCGTCCTCAATACTATCCAAACGCGGTGCAAGTGGGTTTAGCTCGCGTTCGATGGCTGCCAATGTTTCTCTGGGTTGCCGAAACAGTGGGCAAGTTATCACTCGAGGTGCACCACCAAGTCCTTGTGATATGTCTACAGCGCCAGTTTTTTCGGCCTGGAACTGCTGACGGCGTAGCGCAGATAAAGCGCTAACAACATCGTTGTTGGTACCGCCTTCCTCTTGAGCAACGGCAGACTCCCTATCCATTAACAAAATTGCGTCTGGCACACATCCGTGTTCCAACAGAACTGCAGCAACATCACGAGTTAGTGGCAGATCCATGATCATCCACCCAGAGGACGTATTCAATTTGGCCAGCAACGCTTTGATAGCTCCGGTAGCTGCTGTTGCAGCTTCAGAGGGGGAGACAACCTGCCCCCTCATAAGGCGCATTTCCATGGATATGCTCGGCGAAGTCTTAAGTAATTTTGACGCAGACACAGTCTGGACGTGAAGCCCAGCCTCCAGTGCCTCCAAGTACGCTGGCGTAAAAGTCTCGCCTACACCAGTAGTGACTAGCCAAAAGTTGCGATACGTTGATGGAACTGGAATCTCTTGGCGCAAAAACTGCAGCGGGTACGAACAGAAAGCTCGTCGGGCATCTGATGAGGCCAACAAATAGACCCGACCAGAGTGGCAGGCTGCATACTCAGGATCCCCTGGTGTGAGTGCATTACCAGAACTTGTCACGGGACAAAATTCACGCCACTTGGATAACAATCGGCGTTTTGCATCACGTCTGGGCAACATTGCAAACGTCTCGGTCGTAGAACTGGATTCGGCTTCAAGCAGCGCAGTCCAATCCCCATAAAGTAGCCACCTGACCTTTTCGGCACGGCTTGAACCATTTAGATCTTCAGGCAGTGACACCGCATACGCCTCACGCGAAGTACTGAACCGTGATAAGCCCAATGATGTCTACGACAAACATCAAACGCACACAAAAGGTCAAGAAACAAACATAAGTGCACTGCATACAAAATCACTTACGCCCGTAATTGCTTGGATGCAGTGATCTCGGATGACATTAAGGGACTGAACTGCAAGCACTGCTACCAAATGGTAGCCAGAAGGTTTGTTCGTCGTAGTAGCAGCTCGATACATCGCCAGCTCGTTCTCCATCCGTGCAACGTACTCACGAAACCCTTTTGCGAGTTTTGCCAAAGCAATCGAACCAAACGGCAAAGAAGATTCTGTGGGTGGCTCAATCTCGTTGCGCTCAGCAGGAGTCGGCTCCGGTGGTGGCAAAGCTTCTTCGGGAACAACTTGAGCACCGTCATCGTGGTCAGCATCTTCGGGAGTAGCTTCCTCAATTTCTTCCTCTTCGGTCTTTGGACAAGCATCACTGTTTTGAGCAGGGCCATTCGTCTCTTGCAACTCCTCTGCTTCCACCTCCATTTTCTTTGGTGGCAAGATAAAATCTGCGAAGCCTCTCGCAGCTAATTCTTCGGGGTTTGTAGTTTTCAAAAGAGCGAGCTCTCGCACTGAGTACAAACGGCCGGCAGTCGGTGTCAGTTCCGACCCTACAAACTGATACTCCAGCTCATTAGGTAGGGCTGTGAGAGCGACTAAATAGTCTGTTGCTATGGTGTACTCGGCATTTTCTGAAGTTGACAACTCGTACGGGTATACATCGTCCATGACCACCCCAACGCCAGCTACGAAAAGTAAAACACAAACACATGAGGTGAGATCTGATCTACAATCATTGATGCTAATAAAGCAATAACGTACCGAGCAAGGATCGAGTGGCTTCTAGTTGCAGTAACGCAAGTGCTGTACTTCGGGCAATCGCATTTCCCGCACAGAGTGCATCGAAATCTTCGTCTCGAAAAGCACGGTCCATTTCTTCATCGTCGTCAACGTTTTCATTGTTAGCTTTCTCGTCTTGCTCCGGTGTTCCCGTAGTTTCCGTCGTTGGTGGTGTGTCGCCTACCGAATCTTCACCTTCGGTAGGTGGGGTGGCAACTTTACGGCGACGAATTCGGAGCTTATGGTCAACTGCACGCTGTACAACTCCATCGAGAGACAAGTACCTCAGTTTTAGTCGTCGTGCTAGTACACGGGCAAGACGTGTTTTCCCACATCCTGGAGGCCCCACCACTGCGACTCTCAAAGCTGGGGACTCGATTAAAGCAGCAGTGAGCGCTTCTTCTGGATCCCAGTGCGCTGCAGTCTCACGGTGAAGCTTTCGACCTCGGACTGGAGTCGCCCCCGACCCAATGCACCCTACCAGCTCCATATGTAGTCGTTTTGCCGCGACCTTGCTGTCTTCAACAACGGTCGTGGAGACATCAGCAGCCTCAGTCTTCGCTTCTTCTTCTGCTCCATTAGTGGCGTTGCCATTGGCAGAAGCATTGGTCTTCTTCTTTGGAAATGCTCTGGTAAGAGAGAATTTCCGTGGGTTGTAGCTCAGGAGAAGCTGCTTGAGTGACATCTCTCGCTGATCAGGGGGTTGCAATCCGCGGATGCTTCGCAAGGCATCGCTTGACGGGGGCAGCTTTTGTAGGAATGCTTCATTGGCAATCTTCGGGATCCGATTCAGGGGGCGAAGTATAAAGCGATCAACTGGTTCGGCAGAAATGGTTTCATCTTGCTCTGGTTTGCTGGTGGAAAGCGAGACGACAAGCTCTGCAATGGAATTCCGCAGCTCTCGGAAGAATTCTACGTAAAGGGTGGCTGCACTCTCGACAGGTAGAATAATCTCCGCAAGCTGCATAACAGCATCGCGGAATTGTTCGGAAGACATGAGCTCGTTGTCTAGACTTGAGGTTCCTTTGGTGAACTCTCCGATACCGCCAGTGCCTTCTAAATCGTATTCCCAGTCACGTTGTGCCGCAGCGACTGCCAGTGGATCAGTTGACAACGGCAGTACCAAGGCCTTTGCAACTCGAGCGAAGAATCCGATGTATCCGTCTCGGCTCAAAGTGCAGGAGCTCATGGGCTTCGCCAGATCCCAAAACAGCGTCAATTCGCGAGCTACTTGTGCATTTGTTTCACCACCGCTGGCAGACTCGTCGCCCTCCAGCATTGCGCTTCGCCGATTATGCCATAGTCGAAGCAGGTTGACCTTGCCCTCACCAACACTGCGTTCCCTTTCGTCCTCAGCGAAGAGGAAGTGCCGACGCATTGGCTCCAGCGAGATAGATAGATGGATGCCTTCAAAGCAGGATGAACTTGAGAGGTGAAGGATCCGCCGGCCATAAAGCGACGCGACGGCTTGGAGGGACTAGGCGACTGAAAGTGGTTGGTTTCACGAAGTTACATTCCCATGTTATAGGCTTATAAGCGTGCTCTAGACACGAGTAGTGGTAAGTTGGTTTCTAGGCTAGACTTCGGGATGTCAAGATGACTCGAGTCGACTCGAGCGCAATCTCGGCACTGGCTGTACGAACTCGCGTCTTCTTGTCACTCCTGCGCTGTTGCTTCTTCATCAACTCTCCGCCCTTCTTCTTGAGCATGTTGCCAATTGACTTTCGTCGGGACTGCTGTTTGGTAGCTACAGCGTCCTGCGTCACCCACGGGTGCTGCAGAGCTGCCTCCACCGAGAGTCTTGAGTTGGGGTTAACATCGAGCAGACCAGCAAGCAGATCAATGCATGTAGCTGGCATTTGCGACAGCAGACCAGTCTCCCGGAGAGCGATCGCCGTACCGCGCTCAAGCATTCGACGGAAGAGAATGTCACTGCCAGCCGAGGCACGACGTACCAAAGCACGCTTGGTGCACAGTGTCCACATAATGACTCCGAGTCGGGCATCTTCGACCTCATAGTGAAGTACCAGCTCCGGCGCAGCATAAGCCTCTTTGGCAACTTGTAAGACTTGAGCGTTCGGCCGGTCGAGCTTGAACCGCTGGGCGTGGCCCAGATCCCCAATTTTCACGACGCCAGACTCCGTGATGAAAACATTTTCCGGCGACAAGTCCAAGTGGGCGATCCCAGCGCTGTGTAGTGCCTGCACGCCGCGCAGCACTGCGTGGAAGACACGGCGTCTTCCCGCATCGGTGCAAGTCATCATCGAGGAGCTGTGAGGTGCGACGCCAGCCGTTTGAAGACGAAGTTCTTGTTGCATGATCTCGAGCAGGTCTCCGCGTGCGCAGTGCTCGTGCAGAAGGTGGAGTCGCTCTCCTTGCAGGTAGTGGCGTTCCAACTTGACTACGTTCTCCACGTTTCGAATCGAGAGATGCAAGTCTAATTCGTTCAATGCCGCGGCGCTGGCATTGCGACCTTCTGCGGTGGAGGAGGTCATGAGCGTGCTCTTGTCGATAAACAGTCGACCCGAAGTTGTGCACTCTACCAGATCCACGCACTGGAGTCCACTGAGACTTTCTTGGATTCGCGAGCAAAGTGTCGTGACCGGGGCCATTGTCAAAGCTCAACGTAACGTTGGAACGAGACTCCGCCACCCACGCAGCGTTTTTCAAAGTGAGCATGGCCCGGCAACAATCTCCTATATTTACTTACTCACCAGGTGGATTCTTCGCTTCGCTGTAACGAACGGCACATCCATAGCAATGTCCCGGCCACCAGTTTTCGATCACACATTTTGGCTGTGTATGGCAAAGGTCCGACAGCTGTATGGCTACGGTGAGCACCCTCTCCCCACTGACATCCTGCTTGTATTATACTGTCTAGGTGCCCACCAAGCTGCAGTACATATCGTATTCTGCTGGTGGCACGTCATGGCCCACGTGGCGATAAGCACATGTACTTACATTTGTACACGGCGATGGTTGCATCGGCCCCCTCCAATCTCCATGGCGTGCGTGTTTCACACCAAACCAGATCAACTCGTCGCAGTTTTAAATTCATTCGCGGCATCGAAATCAATGGATCGCCTCATCGCCTCGGTATAAGCACCAGTAATTGATGACCAACAGCTCCAATCGACTATTAATAAGCTCCATGGCGCCTGGACTCCAGGCTGGAGCGATCCACATGGTTTGTCACCCACAGTTAGACTACGGCGTAGTCTACGCTGGACCTTACGCGTGGACCTTATGCGAGACATGCGTCGCGATAGATTCAAGCATGAGTTTGCTGAGACGTTCGTGTCCTCAGTAACGCGCTGCAGCCCACAGTACAGCTAAAAGATCCCGGCTGAAACGTCTCATTGACTGATCAGGGAAAATGACAATTCCACCGAAGCGCGAGTTTCTCGAGGAGAACTCGGCCCTAGTGCACCCCAAGCAAGCAACCTCGGTCACAAAGCCAGCAGGAGATGCGGTGCTGGACTACAGCAACTCATACCTGGGGGACGACAAGTTTGCAGAGATTGTCGAGAAGGCTCGGCTTGCCAGCGTGCCAACGCGTTTGGATCTACGTGGCAATTGCTTCGAAGCTGGTGCTGCGCGGGCTCTTGCGGCGTTGCTGCGTTCCTCGCATAACGTAGTGGCCATCAGCTTGGAATGGAACAATGTTGGTCTGTTGGACCAGGGAGTGGAGGCCCTCGCTGGGGCCCTGGAAGTCGATAAGCGATTGCTGACACTTGATTTGCGCAATAACAACATCGGACCCGAAGGCGCCAAGGCGCTAGCAAAGGCCCTGAGGATCAACCGCACCCTGCGTCAGCTGGACTTGCGCTGGAATGAGATCGGAAATCCGGGTGTGTTGGCATTTCGAGAAGCTCTGCAGAGCAACCATTCGCTCGTGACGCTGGAGCTCATGGGGAACAACAGTAGCTTGAAGCACGTGGATGAAATCGAGGTCCTGCTAGCACGAAATCGCGCGTTCACAGAGATACCTGCACCTTTGGCTGTTGATGCTTCGTGCCAGCCTGATGAGGATATCCCATCAAATAACGAGAGCCCTAAAGATGCTCCTAATGACCAACTACTACTGCAAGTGCTGGCAGAAAAGGAAGAATTGGAGACGGAGGTGAATCTAGCCAAGCGAGAACGACAAAAGATGGTAAGGTGAACGTTTGAGTGTGCGCAGTAGGGTCGAATTCACTCATGTTAATGTTGTACTACGGTACCAGGTCGAGAAGACGGAGGAGCTCGAGATGCAGTTGCAGCAGATCCGCAAGGACGCAGACATGACCAAAGAAGATCGAGATCGCTACCAGCAACGTGAGATTGATACAAAGCGCGATGTCCACGAACTGCGAATGCAGCTTGATGAGCTCGAAAATCGCAGGAAACTGGAGTTTGAAGAGTACCGGTCCGCGCGAACTGCTCTCGAGCGAGAGAATGGAGTCATTCGAGAGAAAATGGGGCACATGGAGACTTTGCGCAGCAAGGAGGCTGAACAGAAAAATAAGCAAATATCCCAGTTGGAAGAGGCCAAGTATGCGCTCGACAACGAGACCCATCGGGCGTCTCTCACGATCAGGTAAGCTGACTTCGTGCTGCTCATGTCAACCATTACTTCGCAGGGATATTGCCGTAGTAATTGTTCCTCTCATGCTCACCAGGACGCAACAGGAAGAAGTCGGAAAGCTGCAGAAGCAGCTGCAGGACGCTCAGCAGGAGTATGCTCGCAAGGAAGCAAAGTTGGCGTCCGAGCACGAAGGGAGCTTAAGCGCTGCCCAGCGGCAACACGAAATGGTCGTTGGTTCTTTACAGACGCAGCTCAGCTACAACTCCACGCAGCTCGAGACAAGCGAGCGGAACGTGCGCGAGTTGAAGGAGAAGTGCGAGGCACTACAAGCCAAGCTACTGCAGTCGCAGATCGATCATGAAAAAAGTATCGGGGATCTGAAGCAGCACTGGGAGGCCGAGGTGCAGGAGCGCTTCCAGCGCTCGGTCGGCTCTGTGGAGGCCCAAGTAACCGAGGTGAAGAAGGCGCGGCAGCATCTTGAGCGGGAGGTGGAGAAACACCTCGAGTCAATCATCCAGCTACGCCAGGAGAAGGTGTCGCTGCAGCAAGCCAAGGACGAGGCGCTGAGAGAGATCGAGGGCGCAATGGAGTCGCAGTCCAAGGCGCTGCAGGAAAAGCAGACGCAGCTGGCTGCCGCGATGAGCGAGAGAGCGCGATGCGAGGAGAAGCTGCAGCTGCAGTTGCGGAAGATGGAAGAGCAGGACGCAAGGCTCGTGCAGATGCAGGCAACCTTCGACGAACGGATGGGGGCCCTCACTGCCAGCGCAAAGGTTGCGGCCAAGGAGAGCGCCACCGCCTTGAAGGAGAAGGCGGGTGCGATCGTGGCGCTCGAGGCTCAGGTGCTGCGGCTGGAGCGCGAGCTGTCTGTTCAAAACCACGAGCACGAGCGGCGCATCGACGACCTGGCGGATTCCTTCGGCCGTTTCGTGCAGGAGCAGATCGCCAAGGAGCGAGAACGGCGCCAGAAGTCCGACCCTTAGCGCCTGCCTATTGCTAGCAAAGGGGCAGGGCACGCCGGCACCGGAGCAATCGATCCGGGACCCGTTGCCACCGTGGCAGCCACAGCTGCGCGCACCAACGTTTCTGAATCTCTGGTAACTGCGGGATATAATGACACTCGCGTAATGGCAGTGCGATATAGGACTGCGATATAGAAAATGGGTGACCAAGTTGAAGTGCGTTAAATGAGACAAGGTGATTGGCGGTTTCTGCGCTGATTGGGCGGAATGACACAGTGGCATGGGCCGAAAATCGAATTTTTGTTCTGGACCCATCACCCATCAGTCACCCTAAATCAAATATTGAAGGTTAATTTCTTTTCACAGTGAAAAATGGCTTGAAATTGATGTTTGGAAAAATAAACTATAAAGGACATTAGTTGTATCTTTGCTTTGGCGCGCTTCCCATTGGTGCGTTTGAATCGGCGCAGCTCCCAGTCCGGAACTAGCCTGCTGCGATGCCCTGCACCAGGCCAGCGAGTGTCGGAGGGGGCTAGCCGACGCCTGAGCACCGCTGAGCTGACGTGTCGACCAGTGGCAGTTCTGCTTTGTCCACGGAGGACTCACACGTACGAGATTGCCGTCGGTAACGCTCGCAGCGGTCGCCCACCGAAAAGCAGGCACCATGGAGGGCTCCAGCCGCAGCGTGCAAATACTCATCGACCAGTTCGAGCTCATGGCGCAGACCAACGCAGCGCCGCGCTCGTGGTCCGTAGCTGGAGCCAAAAAGACTGCGCTGCCACCGCAGCTAAAGTCGGATAACTCCCCGGTCAAGGAGATCATTGACTACCTGAATACGCAGCGCGCCCGCACCCAGTCGGAACCCGTGCAGATGCTGCAGAAGACAGAGACGACCCCCGAGGTTTCAGAGCCTGCCAAAGAGCAGCCGCTAGAGGAGGAAGCAGAGAGCAAGCCAGCGACCCCAACCAAGTCTGCCGTCTACAAGAATCTTACCGTCAAGACCCTGCAGTCCGACGACGAGGACGACACCAAGACCCTCAACTCCTACGACGATGAAAGCGACGCGGACTCAACGACGACCGCCAAGTCCACCTGCTACTCGATCGTGCCTCACAGTCCATCGTCGTTCTCCACGGCTTCTACAGGCTCCTTGGACTCGCTCCTCAGCTCGCTGGACATGTTCCTACCCGAGTTCCTACAGCTGTCTGGCGAAACCAGTTCGGAGGTGTCCAAGATTGTAAAGCCCACCGTCTACCGCTCGAGGCGTTCCTCTCTCCCGGAAAACCTGCAGCCGACAACGACCTCCAAGCTGATCCCACCGACTTCGTACCGGCGTGCGTCGCTCACTGGGAAGCCACCCTCGGTGACCAATGCAACAGGGATTTCTACAATTCCCAAGCCGCGCCGGTCCTCTCTTTACATGTGCAGGAACCCGGTACCCGCTGCATCAACGCCAGCAAGGCCTCGTCGCGCCTCACTCTCGGCCACGATGGCGCCACCTCTTGCCAAGTCAACGCGCCGTTTCTCGGAATCGACCGGTGGTGCTCAGCCCGTTGTTGCGAGGTGCCGCTCCAAATCGACGTCTGTCCCTAGGTACATGGATTACGATAGCTCGCCTCGCTTTGCGGCCACGAAGGCCAGGAACCTGGAGCGTCGCCGTCAGCTGGAAGAGCGCAACCGCAATCTGGCCGCTGACAAGAGCAAGCACGCCGCCAGCAAGAATCCACGGAGGCCGCGCACGCCGGAGTGGCAGGGGCGTCTTGACCAGGTTCGCTCTCGACTGTTCGACTTGAAGGAGGACAACCAGCTGCGCGCAACCAAAGCGACAACAACTCGAAGGCACTCGACCTCCAGTCGTGTCTAATGGTTTGTTGCTGCCGCGGGGCCCGCGTCCTCTGCGAATATTCTCGCTTAGTCAAGCTGCATGTCTTCCTGTCCTCTACTCGAGCGCCGCATAACTTGTACCATAACTTATTAGATTTGTACATACATTGCACAACATGCACCGTAGAGCAGAGTGATGGTCCCATACTTGAACTTTTCAGGTGCGGCGCATTGATTGGTCCAAAACGTGCGGTCCCCGTTCATTGACACCAAGACAAGAAAAAGTTAGCCGTCCGACATGACTGCCGCTAGCTTCATGCCCACCGGCTACAGCCTGGCTGCGAGCTACTACTGCCTCAACGCAAGCGGGGAAGTCGCCGACGCGGTCGCACCGGAGCCCATCGACCAGAAAACAAGCGAGACCGTTGAGAAGACCCCCGATTCCGAGCAAGCCCCTGGTGATGCAGTGCAAGTGCCGCGTCTGCGACTGAGTGAACTCAACTGGAAGAACCGCATGCGGTTCCTGGAGCTGATGCAGCGCCACTCGTTTGTGGTGCTGACGGACCTGGGCGAGACGCTCGAGCGGACGCACGACCAAGTGCTGCTGGACTTCGAGACGTTCTTCACGAGCGACGACGAGGACTGGAAGAACGGGTGCACCAGCAAGCACGTTTACCGCAATGAGCACGGCAAGCCGTTCTGGTACTGCGGCTACGAGCACACGAGTGTGCGTGACTGCTTCCGTGTGGCTTGCGGGGATATGTCGCGACTGGTGTGGCCTTCGCCTGAATTCAAGGACCACTGGCTGTCGCTGCAGCGGCGTATGCAGCGCATTTGCGACCGTGCGCTGAGCCTGACCGTGGGCTACGATATCGAGCCGAGCCACGCACGATCGGACAAGGACTTTTCCGTTTGCTACGGCCTGCACTACCCGAACATTGATGGCAGCGGCCAATCCGAGACGGAGAATGTCTTCGAGCACATAGATCCCAGTTTGTATGTGGTGGAACCTGTGCCCAGTGTCGAGGGGTTGGATGTGTACGACCCGCACTCGAAGCAGTGGCTCAAGGCTGAGAAGGTGTGCGTCCCGGGTAAAGAGATTGTGCTCTTCTGTGGTCACGCCCTGAATCGAGCCACGGAAGGCCGTATTCCTGGAACTCTGCACCGTGTTCGACGCACCCCAGACCGAAGGTTCTGCATCATTTACGAACAGAAGTACGAAGAGTACTTCCTTTAAGTCAAGCAGCATGAAATCGCTAAACAAACTGTCCATCACATTAAGACTGCCACAACGAGGCGAATCACGAGCCAGCGCAAACTACTTCGAAGTACTTCATAGTACTTCTAAGTACATGTTATTATCGTTGTGATAACTACAGTTCTACTAAATGTACGTCAAAAGCCGCGATCGACGGTGCAGCGGACATCCCCGCGCTCGATTTCAATATCGCACGATACGCGGGTCTGGCAACAAGGTCATCGACGATGAAGGCCTCGGAAAAATATGCAAGCATTCTAACCTCAAGCTGGAACTGGGATGCGGATGCAAAGCAGCGTGCGATGCTTCCCTTGGCGTCCAAACGTGGCGCTGACATCTTCGAGGCATATTCGAACTCACCACCGTGGTGGATGACAAATAAACACGCTACTGCCGATGGAGATGATCGTGCGACTGACAATTTGCAGACCGAGTACTTCGAGAAGTTTGCCCTGTATTTGGCCACAGTTGTGAGCAAGACGAAGAAGGACTGGGGCATCGAGTTTAAATGTGTCGCACCGTTTAAGGAGGCTAATAGCAAGGTGTGGGAGTGTCATTTGGGAATCAAGGCGCAGAGCGACATTTTGACACTTTTGCGGACTGAGTTGAACAAGCTTGACTTGCAAAGCGATGCCCTATCAGTATTGGACGACTACCGAGACTATTGAGACTAACTCGACCGCGGGAAAACCTCAGTCTCGACATCATTTTTGGCCAGAGCGCCAGCTCAATCGATCTCGATGCTGGAAGTCGTGGGCGCTGAATTGACTTCTGCCTATGGGCTGCTTCTTACAAATAAGCAAATCTTTCGTTGCCAGTGTCGGACGTGAATGCAAAGATTCAACCGTTTTGATAAGTTTGCAGGCAGAGCTAACTCATTATGGTAGGCTGAGTAGCCTGACGATACACCCTGTGCTTTTCGCCTTGAAACTCACACTTCGGATACGTAGAACTAATGGGGAAGATTAGAAATTGCCTTGCCGACTAATCGGCAAGTTCAATCGAAGCAGTTCTATACTCCGTTTTTCTCTTATGGCTTCTTCACCACGCTGACAAATCCACTAGCAGCTGAGAAATACTTTTTGTTTGCCTCGGCAACACGAGCCTTCGCAGCTTCGGGGTTCATGAGCTCAATGCCCTGCACAGGCGTGAAGGCAAGACTTGATGCCAACCCAGAAAGTGGCGGCTTGCTAGCAGAAGATGCGGCAAAGTTTGCGGCACGCAACTTCTTGCTCGATTGCTTTTGCTCCTTGCGCATAATACGCAAATTTCCTGATCCTTCCTGGCCAAGGCGGCCGGTTGTAATTCCCATGGCATTGTCACCATACTCTTCGTCAGCGGTTGCAAAAGACTGGCGGTTCATTTCACGCCGCACGTCTGTCATTTGCAGCCGCTCCTTCATCTTGCGATAGCGCTTGCCACCACGCTTGCGGCGCGGCTTCTCGTCTGGAATGGGCAGTGCCTTCTTAGTCTTGGCCTTCTGTGGCTCCTGCCACTTCTCCATCTTTCCAACAAGCTCGGTGCGGAAGCGGGCGCCCACTAAACCTTCCGTGTCATTTTGGTGTGGCTGGCTGTCCACGCGTGCCATCAAGGCTAACTTACCCGCTACAGCACGACATGCCTTCATGCGCAAATACGGAGGTACGCTCTGCACGAGGTCGCTAAAGAACAGGACACCAGTATGCTTCAACGCAGCAGCCGAAGAGAATCCACTAAGGACCTTCTTTTCCTGTCCCAGCACTTGCAAATTGCACGACGGAATACGTGCAAGCTGCGCCACACCACCAGCAAGTCCAATGAGCTGCGCCGCAATACGCGTACCCACCAGCTGCGACACGTTCGGCGCCAAGTACTTCATGCGGCTCTCCACGAAGCGTAGGATCATATTCTTGTCCTTCTCCAGCGACAGCAACTCGTCGCAGGCTTCCATGCACGTCTTCAAGATCTCAGGTTCCAACGGCTTGCCACTGGTGCCGGAACCCGTCACGGAAATTCCAATGACTGCCGAACTAGGCAGCAATTTGGGCAGCTCCTCCACCAGCGTCAGGTCCATCTCGTTGCCAATGGTTTTGACCACGCGGGCGTAGTCCAGAGCGTTGGGCACCAGAGAGTCCAGCTCCGGGAACTTGGCGGCGTAAATCTCGGCGATGAAACGGTGCACGGCTTCGATCTCGTCGTCGATCTGCACCATCAGGTCGTTCGACGTCACCACCAGTTCATACTCGGCGCTACCTTCCTCCAGCGGCTGCGGCTTGGCTGCGGAGGCCGAAGCGGCGGCGTCGTCCACGTCCACGTACAGTTGGATCTTCTGTACGTGCGCCAAGTACTTGGGCGAGCGCTTGAGCGATGCGACGGCTGCCACACCGCGCTGCTTCACATTGGAGCGCAACGACTCGGCGAGGTCCTCGATCTTCTCCTCTGCGAGCTCCTGCTCCGTGTCGGGGCGCTTACGCTTGGTGGCTCTTGACTGGCTGGTGGCGGAGGCCTCGGGCATCTGCGCGTCGCCGTCATCGTCGTCTTCTGCCTCTGCGTCGGCGGCTGATGCGGCTCCAGGCTCGGATGAGGTCGTCGGCGTCTCCTCCTCGTCGCTGCTGCTCCCGCTGAGCTCGTCCAGGTCCTCCAGGAACGAATCCGCGAGCGTCGACATTGTCTCCCGACTGGAATTCCTTAAATCAATTATTGTTTTCACTTTCTGTCTGATAGAAATTCCATATGACAATTATTATGTTTGGTTTGAAAAAACCCTCGTATGGCATGGGGAATAGAGATCTTGCCAAATCTATGGAAAGAAACGGTTTCAATATGCAATAGCACAGTTGTACCCATTCCAATTGCTGTTGCATACAAATGCCAAGTGGTTTCGTCTCCATTGGTGGCCGTGGCGTTTAACTTCTGAAGCTGCAGTTGGCAGTTAGTTCAGCATTCCCATCCTGCCACGCACGCAGACAAGTCAAGCGAAGCTACAAGAGGAAGAACATGCCGGGCCAAGACTCCAACAACAGCAACAACACCAACTGGCGCCGCAAGTCGCCGGCGACCGGGCGCAAGGACAGCGAC